>VXAZ01007367.1:621554-697880 GCA_013399875.1 Gymnorhina tibicen
CAGGGCCGGCCGCGCCCCGCCGGGCACAGCCCGGGCCGCGCCCGGGGCGGCGGGAGGGGCGGCTGTGCTGGGATCGCTCCTGCGGGGGTGCTGCTTCCGTCTCCCTCCCTCTTTTTTGCCCCCTGTTTTCCCCCTTTTATCTGACGGCTCGTGGTCTCCCCCTCCTTTTTTTCTTCTCTTCCTTCCTTTCTCTCTGCTGTGGAGATTCCTCGAGAAACGCGCCGACCCCTGCGTGCATTTGCGCTCACTTTGTGGCTGTGATTCTTCCTGCAGAAACGCGGGGGGAGAGCAGCCTTTACTTGCGGGATGCTGGAGGCAAGGCGCCTTGGTTTTCCAAGTCTGAAATACGCATCCACGGTTCTTTCACTCTTCGCCTACGGTAAAAGGCGGTTCTTGGGTGGTTTGATGTAGGACTGAGTGAAGGAAGGCATTGTTTGTGCTCCCAGGGCCAGGATTTCTAGGGGTGGGGTGGTCAGAGCCAGGGGTGTCCTCATCGATAGTCCTTAAAGGATGGTGAGAGCGTGGTGAGATGACACGGCTGAAATTCAGGCAGTCGGTCTGCAGTGGGCATAATGCAGTGGGTGATGGGAGCCCTCACCCAGAGATGCAGGGATTGAAAATTTTGAGGCTAAAAGTGGTCCATTTGATTTCCAGTTCGGGCCCTCTTTCTGGGGCCGTGCATGAGAGCATGATGCTGGGCATTGAATGGAACACTGAAGTTTTTCTTTCCTTTTTGTGTTTTATGTGGATGTTCTGTAAATATGTTCTTTGGTGGAAGGTCTTGAAGTCTGTTCAAGGAAGGACCGTTTTCCCTTGTTGCCCTGATTATTGGGGTTAGATAGATACATTACTGGAAATTAGCAATATTTCCAACTGAAGGAACAGGGCTGTAATTTTTAATAGTTTTATTTCTTGTGCAACGAGGTACCCGGCCTACTTGGTGTCTTATCTTAAAGAGCTCTGCTCAGGCAAGAAACTGCTTTTGAAGGGGCAGGAAACAGGACATGATCTCATTTGTCCATGTATGAGAAACAAAAGGATTGACCTGAAATACTGACTGCCAGGAGCTGTATGTGGCTGTCAGGTTTTTTTTTAATTATGTAGTGTAGAGAATTTTTCTTCTGCATTAATTTTGTGGTGTTTCAGTGTAATTCCCCAACCATTTTCTTGGGACTAAACACTCTAAAAGTTTTGGAAGTTACTTTAACTGGATGAATGTTCGGTGGAAAGGTGGTTTGGTGGAGATGTGTGCTTGATAGGTGGCTCTTTAAACTGAAGTGAAAGCTTGGTTCTCTCACAGGCCACTGCTTGGAGACCAGGATTGAGGCCTCTGCCTGCCACCTAAAACCCTGCCTTGGTGTGTGGTTATGTTCCTTGTATGAAGTTCTTGGCTTTTGTAAATAATAGTCCATGAAATATGTATAAATCAATATACAGTTGCTTCTGTGAGTCTTGCTAATATAAATATTCTGTGTCTTGGCAGTTTAGTAGCAATTTATAATAACTTTGCTCTCATTTAGACTTCCCATAACGGGAACCCTAGTTTTTTGTAGAGCAGAACAGTTACATCAGTCTCCAGTTTTAACTTGAACTCCTGGTCCAAAGCTACAGATTTATGGGATGCATCTTCCATAGGTCCTGTTTCCCCACACCCTGGAGTGTGCTAGGGAAAGTGAAACAGGCCCCAGTGAGCAAGGGAAAGATGATGCAATTCAGAAGGGAGCTCCTGTGTGGGTTTGGGGCTGTCTGAATGAATTCTTGGGTGACAGTTAAGAGAAAGAATGTAAGTCAAAGCAGTGATTGTATTGTACGGGGTTCACTTCAGCCAGGTGTCCTACGGTACTGGGAGTACAAGCCCTTTGTTCTGGACTGTTTTCCAGGCTGAGGAATGGGAGGGATGTGAGAGTGGAGAGAGGGTAGAAAGTGTGGACTAAATACCATATAAGGGATGGTGTGGATAAAATGAGGAGATAAAAATCTTGCACAAGAATTAAAGCCTTTCACAGTGTGCTCTTGCAGAGGAACAAACCCTTGTGTAACGGATTAGGGACGTGAGAGAAGGAAAAACACTCCTCTTCCTTCTGCTGCAGGAGGAGTTGGACATCTTCAGAGGCTTATAGAGTAGTAGAGGGTTTGAGGGGGAAAGACTCCGCCCTGAAAATGCGCCACCTTCCCACTAGTTGAGGATGGATGTTGGGCTTGTAATGACGGGACTGCTGGTGGTGTTTTACTGGTAGAACCAGTTCATCTTCTGTAGGAAATTTTTCCTTTGCTCAGCTTCATGCTCTCATTGTTTATTGGGTCTGGGTTTTACAAAACCCAGCAGAAGCTTACGGGTGAAAGCAGTGTAAAAATAAAAGCTGAAATTGGTGTGAGGAGGTGGGAGAAAATAATACTCTGAGTATCAGTGAAATGAAAATGGAGTGCACAGGAGTCTAAAAAAATGCATCAAGAGCAGAGGAAGATGAAGTCCTAATAAAAATCAGATGAAGACAGCTTTTATGTCTATGAAGAACAGGCTAACAGAAATAGACTGTTTTTATTACAAATACCTCAGCCATTACATAACATTCTAAGTAAATGCTAACGAGCTTGTCTGTTACAGATTGCAAACACATACTAAAGGGAGAAACTGTTTAACATTCACATTGTTCGTAGTTTAAATTATCTGACACTGTCTTGATTAACGGTAAAATTAGAGTGCAGAATCAACATTACATGTCTTCAGTTTGAAGTATGATGGTGATAAATTTTAACTGATGTGTATTTGAAAATAATGTAGGCTTCATTTTCAGGGTCTTCCAGCGTCAGAGACGGGAACGACTGCACTTTATATTGAGGTATAACAAATGCACAAATACTGCCTGAAGAACTGGGGCATCACCCAGTCCTGGGTAACTGAGAGAAGAGGGGTCTCTTAAATACCAATTTAAATCAATGTACAGTTGATTCCGAAGTGAAATGGCAGCCTTACTCAAGTTTTACTTACTTGGGCTATAAATTGTAGTTTAGCAATGACTATGCTGCCCATTTTTTGCTGCACTGCTTGCTTAAGTTAGCAAATCAAACTTTCTCTGCTTAGAAAAGCAGCCCTTTTCAGGCTGTTCTCATGAAATCATGTAAACCACTACACCTTGGTTTAAAATTCATATTTCATAAGCATGTGGCTGTTCCTAGATTTTATTGTTTATAAATATTAACTTACAATTGAAATCTACAGTCATAATTTTAAGGAATGTTTGCAGGAGTAATGATTTAGAATGTACTTAACCTGATTTGAACCTTCAGCTAAGGTGGAAGTGCAGCAACGTTTTTTTGTTTGAGAAGCCAGTAATTTCCTCCCAGTTAAAGACTTGATATTCCTTTAGGACTTTTGTTTCAAACTCACCAGATATTCCACTGGGGGACCTCTGTCTTAGTATCAATGAATTGATGCTGCCATTTTGAAAAAGAATAAATATTGTATTTATAGGGCTTGGTTTTAGTCGTGTTTAGGATAGTCTGTGCTATGTATATAGGTGCACAGCAGAAGTCCTCAAATGAAAGGAACAAGAACATTTTCTCTTACCAATGTTTGTAAATAAGAAAGATGTATTTTAGTGAGAAAAGCTTGCCTTTGGTTTGTGGCATTTCTAAATGGTTACTTTGCTGGAGTCACCTTGGTTAGGAGATGTTTTTCATGCCACAGATGAAGCTATCAGCATGGACAGAGCCTTGTAGGACACACATAGCTTTGGATAACAAAAAGTTCCTTGATAAGTATTTTGATAATGTGTTGAGCCTGAATTATTTACTACATCTTGAAAGCAAAATGTTGAGGGACGTGTGGGATTTTTTTTTTCTAAGCAGAATAAAAAGCGAACCAAGAGCAAGTGAAGATGTTAAACCTCGTCTGCAGCCATTTGGCAGATGCAAGTTAACTTCCATGGAAAATGGATTCTGTAGTGCTGAAAGACAGATGCATAAAGCTGGGTATGCTGATAAGGCTTCTCTAGTTTAGCTTCTCATCTTTTTTTTTCCCTTTTTTGTAAAAAGATGTGGCCAAATCCAGTTTAAAGCAGAGGGCTGAAGTCAACCCTTACTGTAATTAACCAGTGTTGTCCAGAGCTGTTGTCAGTGTGGTGTTGGCAGCTGCATCTCTTACATGCTGAGCATTCTTCAGTGAACAAGGAGATGTGTCTGTTCCAAGAAATTAGTGAGTCACAGGGAAAAGCATGTAACCAGAGATCCAGAGGATAATGGGCAGCAGGTAGAAGAGACTGTGAGCAGCTCTGAGCTCTCTCCAAGCTGGACCAGACCGAGGAGCAAATTCTACCACCTTTGTATGCACTGGAGTGAAATTTTTTTACTGGTGCTGTCAGTGTGTTACAAGCTGCTGCATTTGGCAACCCTGGCTCTCACTATCACAGTGGGAGTATCTTGAAAGCCTTCAAAATGCGCTGTAACATCTCTCTTTAATACGGAGAAGAAATTACGTTTATTTTTGATGCACATGAGTCAGGTTAGGAATATGGTAGGAGTACCAGGCAGCAAAGAATTTGGGCAAGGTGGGAAGTTTTGAACGTGGTGACAAATAGCTTAAGTCATTACATAACTGATTAGAGTAACTGTTTTGAACTTTTTTATAATGGTGAGGTTGTACGAAACTGTACAAAACTGTTTATTCTGTAGGTCCCTACTGCTTAGAGCTTCCTTCTTCAGGTTGGACCCTTCAACAACAAAAATATCTTGAGAAGATGAACAGAAAAGAATTGAGGGAAAAAAGCTAGCAAAGAGGGGATTAATTTTGGCACGTGTTCTGAAGAAGAGTGGAAGTCCTTAAGGATATAGCCCTAGAGTGGTTTTTGTGCACTGTCAGAGTATTCTGAAGGAGCTCATGAACAGAGGAGCTTCCTGAACATTATTTCAAAGCAACTTCTAACAAATTTCCAAAATAAAAACCCTTAGATGTAATTATTTGTTATGTAAGGATTAACTTATGAATAAGGGCTTTGGGAAAACAAGTTATGTATAAAAATTTTTACTTACTTGCAGTTGAGGTCAGGGATACTTTAAAGATGCAAAAAAGAATGACATAGGGAGAAATCCACTGCTCAAAGTTGTGGTTCCTTGGGAAGAACACTGAAAAAAGGTGCCACTTCCTCTGTGAAGAAATATTAATTATTTCAGTAGGGCTTGGAAATTGTGGTAAAGGAGTGGGAGAGGGACGTTTTGAGATTCTTTGAATTATTAACAGCAAGGAGTGTCTTAACTTTTTTCTCTTAATCTGTCCTGCCCTCTTTCACTGTCCAAGTCTTCATGGGGTGGGTGGGAAGGGTTGAAAATATGCCAGCAGCTCAATGAGGTTTTGTAATAAAGTACAGGGGCTTTTGCAGTAAGTATTAAAGTGAAAAATTAAATAGTGAAAAGATGAGTATTGGCTGTAAATGGCTGCAACTTCTGCTCATCTGTCGGGAATCTGGTATATGTACATGTACTTATTGATTTTCTTTCATCAGCTTCCTAAAAGGAAGCATTTTGCACCCACTTATCACTGGGACTGACTTCAGGAGTCAACTCCAGTTCACCTCAGCTGTTTCTGGTAACTTCCCCCAGACAGTGCCTGCAGAGGAGCAGATTCTGAGCCCTGCTCAACCTGCACTGGAGTCAGATGTGTCAGCAGTTGTGAGGCTGCTTCTGTAGCCCCACTGTGGATTTGTCCTTTGCCTCCCTTTTCTCAGCCTGACGCAGCAGCCACTACTCAGGGTGTCACCAAGGAGGACATTCCCCATGTCACTTTGGGGGGAAGAGGGGGTTTGCTGATACTTTTGCCTTTCCGGGCTTCTGTTGGATGGTGTGGTTCAGTTGAGCAAGAAACAGTGGTGCTTGTGACAGTAGGCTAAGTGTGTTTGTAATTTTTTAAGGGACTGTTTGTGATCCTAACCATTAACAGATGCCTTTACAAAGAGCTGCTCTGGTCTGGATAAACTGATCTAAATTAGCTATTAAGAAGCCTGGTGAATAGTTGTAATTTTTTCAGTTTAAAAGACTTCTGACAGGTAAGACAGGTCATGTTAGTCTTCTGTATTCAGAGAAAAGTGCTGCCTACCATCCTGCTGTTTGAATCCTGTACTTTGATAGCAGGTACACAGCTTGTTTCTGCAAGATTTTGCTTTAATTTATTCCCTTATCTTGTGCTCAAATAGGCAGCGATTCAATTTCATGAGCTTTGAAGTTTTCTCATTCTTCCAAATAATGGAAATTTCTTTAATAAATGGTTTTGTAAATCTTGAAAATAAGTCTCATTTGGCATCTGCAAGTTGAAAAGCTAATTGGTCGAAAGCACTTACATTGTTCTGTTCCCAGAAATAATGAGAGCGCATATCATTATGATGCTCTCTTTAATTCTATAGAAACTGGTTTTGGGTTTTTTTTTCTGGCCCTGGCGTCCTTCCAGAACTTCAAAACTCCTGCCTCAATTAAAAATTTACAATTTATAGAAGTTTTTTAACCAACTGCGTGAAACCGGAAAATCAAAAATCTGTCTTGCAAAAAATTTGCTTAATGCTTAGTGACAAAGAAGTCAGAAAAGACTCGTAAAGACATTGTCAGACTAAGAAAAAATAAAATAGCCTGCTCTAGAAGTGACCTGCAAAGAAATCCAGGATGTTAGGTTTTCAGAAAAGAATACATTTTTAGTTGAAATATGTTTGGTAATCTAGTGAAACATCTAAAGTGTAATTTATGTCTGAGGATTATCAGCACATGGCCAGAATAGCTGTGTTGGGTTAGTGCATTGGCTTTGTGCAGTGCTGGTTCTGACTTAGGTGGGACATTAACTGTCAGTCTCTTTACTGGAATGTCTTGAAAAATCCTTTCTGGCAAAGAAACTTGGATAGTTTGAAAATGGGCTGGCACTTGAAGGAATGCTTCTAATACAGTTATTGGTAGTTATTCCTCATTTGCACTTGAGCTGTGGTTGTGGTATTAGTTTCTCTCCACTGGTCTGGTTCATGTAGAACGAGGGAGTAAATGAACTGGATGCTTGCAGTACCAGTGAAGGCTGTGCTGTATTTACCTGGTCAGTATATTCCACTGTGGTGTTCTCATATCCTACAGTTTGTAGTCTTTTCGGCCTCTGGGAGCTTTTTATTCATGTGTCAACAAGAAATAAGATTTGTTTTGCATTGCTGCCTTGCTATGCCTCAACTCAAACTGGGAATTTCTCTGAAAAGAGTTGGAAACTTGTTGGACGAGTCTGATGGTCGTTTCTCTTGGAGTCTGCAAGCAGACTTGTGGAGAACTGTTTCATTAAGCATGATTCCACATCACCTCCATCATCAGTGGGAAGTCCTCTGGGACAAGGCAGCCTTACAAAACTGTGACTGTAAAGACAGAATAAGATATGCTGCATGAGTGTTGAGGCTGGTGTGCTCCTACCAGGATCAGTCTGGACCGTTCCAGTTAGATGGGAATGCTGAACCCAGTCTAGTGCACATCCAGAGTTTCTGAGTCTCATGATTTTGTGGTGCCTGTGCAATCAGGTTCACAACTTCAACCTTTAAGTCCATTCTCTTTATTTGATTTATTTATTTTGATTTATTCTCTGTATTTGATTGTATGCCACTTCCATCAGTCTGTTAGCCTAAAGAACTACTCCTCATGTTGCAAAGAAGTTTGAGAAAAATGACCAAAGTAAATTTAATTTACTCAGAAGCGAAATTCAGATCCGTTCTGTCCACATGTTTTAAGCCAGTTATCAATTTTTTTTGGCTAAGGACTTGAGCCTTAGGGTTGTGTGGGCATCATGTATTTCACTACTTCAAGGTACTTGACTACCAGAGTAAGTATGGGAGACAGTTTCTCTAGGAGTCTTACTTGCTTAAAAGTGTTGCTGCTTGAGGTGGCAGATGTTGGATTTTCAGTTCAGAATAGTAGAAGAGCTTTTGTTAAAACTCTCTGGTGATACTTGTACCATTTTTCATTATCTAATCTCTGGAAATTCAAAGAATTACCAGGCACAAAATTCACTTAAGGGACTGTCTTAATTTGACCTTGTTTGATACTCCACTTTGATAATTGATACTTTTAAAAATCAATTCCTATTTTAATTGTAACGTTATCATTAAAATACAAATAACAGTATTTAAAGTAATCATGCAGGTAAAGCAGGCAGAGGTATTATATCTTCTGTATGTGCAGGAGTTGAGAACCTAATAAAATTTTTAGGGAGGAGCTTACTAATTTCAAGATTTTAATAATAGCTGTATTTATGCTTGAGTGCATATCTGCATTATCTCCTTACTTCTTTGTAAAAGGCAGAAGTAAATGTGAGCTGTGTTGATGAACAGCTTTCCTTATCCACTAGAAAGCTGGAGACCAAAATTTGGGCCGTTGGTGTAAAACTTAGAAGATAAATGGCCCAGTAGAAGAAAGTGACGAACATTGAAAGCATTGAATTCCTGGGTAACTGCGTTGTTGTAGGTAATACTTAGATAGCACTTGTCAGAATATTGAACACCTTTATCTGATGCTCTGAACATAAACATGCAAAAATATTCTACTCAGACTAAATGAAATGAAAACTGCCCTGTATCCCCCCAGAGTTCTTAAATTGCTGCACTGGCATCATCCTGCCTGTGAGGGGAGGGCACCATAATCTCTCAGTTACCTGAGGTTGCTTAAAAAGAAGATTTCATAAGCAGTACAAGTATCAGAAATTATCTTAGCTGAAAGAAAGCAGCTGTGTGACGCATGAAATTGTTCATTGCATTTTTGACAGTTTTATTGCCAGTGTATTGCCATATTTCCTGTCTGTGGCTTTTTAATCCCTTGTTATATGGACACATTTAAGTCATGCTGATTCTGATTGATCCTACTGACCGAGCTTCTTTTGGCAGGGCTGTTCCACAGGAATATGGTTTCTGTGCATGTCCAGTGAAATACTCATGCACATATAGTTAAATATATGTTAAAAATCTATGGATAGAGACAAATTTGAGGTTTGTTGTACTTGGATCTGTGGGGTTTTTAATTATTTTTTCTTTTGTTCTCAAGAAAGCACTGGGAAAAAAATGAGTAGAACTGACAGATTTTTTTTTTTCTGCAGTATGTGTCCTAAAAGTTTGGTTAGTGCCATGTTAATCTTAAAATGCTCCTGACAAAAATCCCCTGAGCTGTTGTGGTTTGTTGCTGGTTTTCCCATTGGAAAGCCAGGTTTTAGGTGATTAGTATTTCTCCCAAAAAAATCAATTCAGCAAGTTACCTTGCAGGCTTTCTAAGGCAGCAGATTCACTTGCTCCATAGATTGCTGGTTCAAAGTAACATATGCTTTGTGGTGAAGTTAGTTTCTGTGTAGACTTTTTTTGTGGGTGGCTAATTTGGGTTGTTTTTCATTGCTTAGCTTCTATATGGACTGTTGTTGGATGTCTGTTGGAATTGATGCAGACACATTTGCGGATGCTCATTTCTGGCATCCACAAACTCCCTTTTTAAAAGATACATCTGGGATAATGTCCTAAAATGGCTGTCATGTGTCATGGTCTGTTTTCCACCTGACATACTTAGTCTTGGTACTGTTTTGGAAAGACTTTCTTAGGCTTTAAAGAGGAGTTATTTGAAGAATGATTGAACTAGCAAAGCCTGCTTTGCTACAGCTTTGTCTCAGGATGGATTGTCTTGGTTCTAAGGAGCAAAACTAATTTTTTTTTCTGTTTGGTGGCTATTAACTCCTCTGTAGATTGTGCCTGTCCTACAGTTGTCCCACTGACGTGATGGGTACAAAAAAGGTGGTGATTAAAGAGTTTTCTTACTCTGCTTCCAATCTCTGTGGATTTTATAGAGTTAATGCAATCAGTGCATTGTGTACCCTCTTTCAAGCTCTGCTGAGAACCGGTGAGCCCAAAATCTAGAGATGGAAGTGTGTTAGTGACGCTTTCTAAGGAAACAAAACTGGGTGTAGATCTTGTTCAAGAATGAATTGTAGTGAGATCTACCCAGAGCTCTTTAAAGACTTGAAGGGCCATGATGGTGGTATATGAAAAACAAGCTTGAAGTCCTCCAAGTTTTCCTGCAATTTTCAGCCTCCTTAGCAGCAATCTGCTTGATAGTGAACCTTGCTACAAGTGGCTCTTGGAGGGGAGGGAAATCCTGACTCCAGAGGATTTTTTAGATACTTAGATTTGACAGAGGCTTCTGTGCTACCCAAGTGTTACTGGAGGTTCTCCAGGCTTGTTTTTGTGTCATATTAAGCTGACTAGTGCTGAAGTTCTTAAGAATTCTTAATAGTGGGATAAATGGTCAAAACTTTTGTTTATTTGTTTTGTTGTTACATTTTTGTAAATAAAAATTTGGCTGAAAGTGTTGGTCCCGGAGTGATACTTTGGGCACTACAAAGTTGAAAGTATAAGGTCAGCAGTAAGAGGCCATTGATGTGTATTGTCTCTAAACCTCCATGTCAGAGAAGTGAAGTCAGTATGTTTAATTGTAATTCAATGTTTTTATTTGTGCGCAACCTTCTGTGTACAAAGCCACATCCAAAACCCATTTATTCAGTAATTGCACAGTATTTTGGAGTGTCCTTTTAAAATAATAGGGTTCCTTGATAATAGGTTACAAAAAGCATGAAGAAGGCTTTCTTGGGTTCCAAGTGCTTTGACTACAGTATCCTCTGTTTCTTTATTTTAAGTTGGCATTATATTCCTGTAATTGATTTAAACTGGTCTCTTTTCTGAAGATCACACAGTTGTTTTTCAAAAATTATTATCTAGCTGAAGATTATGCTTAGGTTTTTCAGTAGCGGGCAACTGCTTCAGTTCTAGAATCTAAATATGCCAGACTTACAGTTGAAATGAAATCTTACTGTCTGAAATTTTTAATGCCACATTTTTGCCTGCAGTGAAAGTTTTTTGAAATTACTAACACTGATTTGGGAGCATCTGCCTCCAAAACCAATTGAATATGTGATAAAAAAGTTTAATTTGAGGGGTTTTGGAGGAGTTGTTAGTTTGTTGGTTTTTTGGGGGTTTGGTTTGGGTTTTTTGGGGGGTTTTTTGTAGTTCTATTTGGTTCCAGGGTTTACCAGAACGACATTGTTCAGTGTCCCAAAAACAAAGCTATTCTTAGAAAAATGAAGTTATGGCTGGATACAAATAACAGATTTGTGTATGATGGTTTTTACCCTTTAACCACTTTCAGTGTGCTTAAAATAGTGTACGAAAATTCTTTCTGGATTGGTTTCTTGGTTTTGTGTTTGAGAGAGGTGCTAATGTGTCCCAGTTATGAATAAACTTTCATGTAGTATTTTTTGTGATGTTTCCCACTTCACAGATGGGCATTTGAGGCGCTGAGAGTCAAGGTTCTAGGAAATCTTCAACTGTTTTGAGTCTTGAGTGGTACTCTTTGCCTTAAGTCATTCCAGTTCATCTTTCTCCAAATTTGGCCAAAATACAGCCCTTGGCTAGAGGTGACAGGGACTAGATATCCTTGCTGCACTGAACAGGAATTGGGAGAATTATTCCAGTATTTGCTTAATGTTTTTAAGACTTCAAAACCCTGGGAAACTCCTGTACAGGTTGCCTGTTCTGATTGTGTGCTTGTAGGCTAAATAGGGGTGGGGGGTTAAGATGAAAGGTCTGTATTAAAGCTAACTGTAATACTGCTGAAGAAGTCTCCTGACATGTTACACTCGTGTAAAAAAAATTCAGACTTTTTTTGTCTAGGTAGGGGTTTAAGAACGCAGTGTGTAAAATATGGATTGAGAGAGTTTGTCATCTGGTCAGACAAGAATTTTTGAGTTAAGTTGTTAAATGTTTTATTCTTCTTACCACTCAGTCCTCAAAAGTGACCTCAAAACATGTAATACTTTTACCTTTTTGAGTCTGCAGTTGTCCCTAATGGAACACTATGCAAAGTCTACAGACATAATAAATTGTATCATTAAATTCTAAACAAGTCATTTAGATGAGTTCTGAAATGATCAGGAGAGGTAGGAATGTAGTGGAAAAGGCCTGTGTGATATGTGTGGGGGTTTTGTTTGCTGGGGGTTTTACTATTACTTTAAAAACATGTTTTTGCAGTCTGGAATATACTGCATTCAGTTTGTTCTTGTACCAGCTCTAAACGTCTACGAGGGTACAAGTAAATGTTCCTTCAGGGAGACCAGGATATCTAGAATTAGTGGCAGCTACTTTGTGTGCTATTTTCTGTATACAAGCTTCTGAGTTCCTTGCAGAATCTAAATAAGTCAACCAGTTGGAGTCTGAAAAAATAGTCTGGTACAGAAATTACAGTAATAATTTTAACCTTAAAATCTTAAGGCCATGGTGAAGGTCAGTTAACTTATTTGATAACACTGCAGGGCAGCTAAAAGGTAAATGTTTGCTCTAGAATTTTGGGAGCATTGTGCTTTCTGTAATTGTGAGTAATAGTAACTGTAATCATTCAGAATGAACAGCTGACTTGCTTAAATTTCTTAATAGTGCAGTGAACCCTGCCAAGTGCCATTATGGCTTGTACTGCTCCCTGTCCTGTTGGCTGTCACGGTGCTTACTTAGCTTGGGTAAGTGCTTCTGACATCTTTTGTGTGTTTTCAGAGGTGCATACAGCTGCCTCTTGTTACTCACAGCACAGAGCCTAAACCTAGTGCACAGCAGCACTTCACTTCTCAGAATTTGACTAATAATGACAAAATATGTAAATGTTGGGCAAATTGGGAATCACTTGGGAAGGAAAGTACTTGCCAGTGTATTGTATGCACAAGTTAAATGTGTCCTTTGTTGAAACATCTCGTAGGTGGTTCTGCTGAGGGAGGGATTCCAATGCTCAGGTATGGGAATGTAGCATGTACAACTAAAGTTTGGATGAAAAGGCAGAGGTCTTGGAGCTGGATAGTTTTACATGGCTCAAAATCATGCAACTGTCTCTTCATGTGTGTTGTTAGATGGCACTGAATGCTTGTTTAATGTGTGACTTGGCAGGTATGTTTGTAGAAGGCCACATGGGCTCTTCATAGGGAGGATTTGTCATCCCTGGCTTGAGTACCTGGTCTAAAGTCTAATTTTGCAAGAATATCTTCTTTGGCAACCAGTATCAGGTCTAAATGTAGTTAAAAATATATATATTATATTATTGAATATACTGGCCTGCCTTTTTGAAATTACTTATTTTGTGCAAATCAGATTACTGAGGAACATGCAGTTTTAATCATTGTAAAATACTCAAGTTTATTTTCCTGTGTAGTATAAGTTTGGAAAAACTTGTCAGACTGTGAATTTTAATAGTATAAGAGGCATAGAGCTCAATAGTAATGAGCAGATTAATTTCTGTAAATTCAACATAAAAAGGTATTTTCAGGGAACATGTTGACTGTCTT
This sequence comes from Gymnorhina tibicen, assembly GCA_013399875.1. Classification (NCBI taxonomy): domain Eukaryota; kingdom Metazoa; phylum Chordata; class Aves; order Passeriformes; family Artamidae; genus Gymnorhina; species Gymnorhina tibicen. The sequence goes on from VXAZ01007367.1 coordinate 634,906, forward strand.
CTGTTCTTGAAGCTGTCAAACGTTCTAGAAAGAACAGTTGTTACAGTTAAGGTCTGCCCAAGTATGAAGTCTGTCTTGCTCTGTAAAGAAGAGTGTTATGATTAAGATTTTCCGTATTTCATCTCTACCAGAGGTGGAGGCTTTGGAAAATAAAACAAAATATTATCTTAAACGACCTCAAACTGCTTTCTGCTCTGCCTGCATCTGTTAGGGCTTTGATGCAGTTGAGAATTTCGGGGTAAAAAATGACCCAAGTTGTCCTCTTTTTATTTGCTTTTTTGTTTGACAGCTTCTAGACTACTCACCATTGTGAAGCTACTTCTTGTTTACAAACTCCTTGGCTGGGATGAGTCTTGGGCCAAAAATTAAAACTCTGTATGAGTTGTTTGCACTTGAAAGAACGTGTGAGCATAGTGATTATAGTGTATGACTTGGTACAGTTATATGCTCACCTGAAAGCTGGTTTGCCACCCTGTGCTCCTGGCAGTTGTCTGCCCAGTACCTTCTCTGATGCTCCAGGATGATTGTGGTGGACTCTTTATCATAAATACGAGGCTGGGAACAGAGAGTAACAGAAGAGTCGGAGGGACGGAATGTGCCAGGTTCTTTCACAGACATTTTACTGAACACCTTATGGTAAACTGAGTCTCCTTATAGAAGAAAAGGCTAGTGCAGAGCCTTATGTCTGATCTAGACTCCAGCCACAGACATGGCTGTTAGGCCATCCCTCATCTGTCCAAAAAAAACTACGCTGAGGCTGCAAGGTTTCACTGGGAGCCAAAGCTCACTACTCAAATATCTTTATAGGAAAAAACACACCCAGTCTGATACATGAATTTAGGCAAGCTTATCTTTGGAGTTATCAGCTGAGCAGATTTCAAACAACCATTCACTCTCCAGGCTGCCCCAATACTTATTTGCAATTCAATGTGTCAAGCTTTGCCCATCAGTATTATTCATGGCCAGACTACTGCTTTCAGCCTGTCTGGAGACCTGAATCCTGGCAGACTCGTTTATCAAGCTGAGTCTAGATCAGACATGAGGCTCTGCATTAGCCTTTTCTTCTATAAGGAGACTCAGTTTACCATAAGGTGTTCAGTAAAATGTCTGTGAAAGAACCTGGCACATTCCGTCCCTTCGACTCTTCTGTTACTCTCTGTTCCCAGCCTCGTATTTATGATAAAGAGTCCACCACAATCATCCTGGAGCATCAGAGAAGGTACTGGGCAGACAACTGCCAGGAGCACAGGGTGGCAAACCAGCTTTCAGGTGAGCATATAACTGTACCAAGTCATACACTATAATCACTATGCTCACACGTTCTTTCAAGTGCAAACAACTCATACAGAGTTTTAATTTTTGGCCCAAGTCTGTGATCTGCTTGGTGGGCTGGGTTCGCCCTGCTCCCATCCCTTATTTCATATTTTTGGATGACACGAAGAATAAATGTTGGTGTAACACTTGGTGTCGAAACAGCCAAATGCCGAGTAATCTGGAAGAAGAATCTGGGAGTTGCTGGTTTTTTGTGAGGGGAGAATGTATTTCTTAGCTATGTATGTGGCCCCATACAAGGCTGGAGATTGTCCCCTTTGCAGCAGTCTGCGTGGGTGGTAATAGAATAGCTTCTGGCCCAAGTTATGCTGAAGCTGAACCATCCCAAGGTTATTTGCCATCTTAATTTCTTTTCAATCATGGCTTGTAAATTGAGGTAGAAGGTAGAGGAGGATGGGAACATTATCATACCTATATAAATGAAATTTCCATGGTCTTTTGACATTGCTTAATGTCTGTCATGACCAAGTAAGTGCTTTGTTCTTTAGACTGCTTGTTCTTGCGGAGTCTTCGTAACCCATGAGTACCTCTCATGTGTATGAAGTTCCCTTTGAAGATCTGCAGCTCTGAGTTTGACATGGGAGTTTGATCACTGAAGGGTTTGAGCAGGATGTCTTGATTCTTGCTGCCTGCTTTTAGAATGAAACACAAGTTTTGAACATATATAACTATTCTGGAATTCAAATGGAAATATATAAAAAATTGTTGTTGTAAGGAGGGTAGCAGGATTTTTGACTGTTAAGATAAATCAACTGTATAATAATGTTCTGTTTGAGTGAATGCTCGCTTGTGTTCCTGTCTGGTGATGAGCAGCAATGCTGCAAGTTCCTTCCAAGAACTTCTTCCAAAGTATCACTGTTAATTACTAGGTTCTTCTTCTCAAGGCCTGTTATTCTTGGGGAAGGAGGGAGGAGAGAGATGACCTGCTCCAACAGCCCTGTAATTTACTGCTGCAGGAAGAATTGGTTTAAGGAATTCTCACTCTCCCTCTCTGAGCATACTGTGTTCTGGTTTTGACAAACAAAAAATTCTTACTCTGTGTATTTAGTTTCTCTGGCTGCTGTGTTCATGATGATTTTAATTGGGGGGGGGGGAAAGCAAATTCCAGAAATACTGTACTGTAGTAACTATTAATTGTGTCTCAGTGCTTGGCTTCGGGAGTGGGTGAAGTCATTGAGCTTCCCCAGTGGGGAAAGAGCTGCTGGTGGAAATTCTGCGTGTTGGTGGGGTTTGGGATTGGGTTTTTATTCATTTTCTAGTGAAATCATGGATGGTATTTACCATTTTAACAGTGTTTGATGTTAATTAAATGCTGACCCTCCTGATTTTGTGACATTCAAATTGAAGAGATAGAAATACTTCAAAATTCCTGGTGTTATGTAAGGATAAGGTTTCTAGAGTTAATGCATTCCTTGGCATCCTGCAGTATGCTTAAATGAAACAGTGCTAATGGTGTTAAATATGCTGTCCACTTCTGCCCTGTGAACTCCAAGTGTTAGCTCACATTCAAATTGCTTTACTTTTCTGTTGTTTTTCTTTACAGGCAGATTTTGAGGAGTGAACGGAAGGTACCAGACTCGATGAGTTTCCAGCGAAATGTCGGAAAAGTCAGGCCAGAGTACAAAAGCAAAGGATGGAAAAACAAAGTATGCAACACTCAGTCTGTTTAATACTTACAAGGGAAAGTCACTGGAAACTCAGAAAACCACAGGTGAGTAAGCTCTCTTTAGAGTTGCATTCTTTCAGTTTCATCATTCCCGCAGTGCTAATTAAGAGTGCAGAGTATACGAGCACTTAACCACAGCATGGTTTTTTATAACTGCTTGGTACAGCAGTGAAGTGGAAGGATTGTGGAAGGCAGCATTCATTATAGTTTCTAGTTAGCTGTAAACAAGAGTATCAGTTCAGAGAGACAGTGTTTGCAGTCTAGTAGGAAGTAGAGTGTGGGTAAATAAAGACATGCCATTCCCCAGCTGTGCGTTTTACTGCATCAACATTTGCCATACTGGAAGCGTTTGATTAAGGAGAAGCCAATGCTCACTCCCAGCTCAGGGGCTTTGATATTTGGACGAACACTGGATAAAAATTACACCACTATCTCAAATAAGCTGACTGTGAGTCTGCTTTTTTATGAGTCACTGAATGGAGAACCAGGGGGAAATGATGTTCTGAAGGTTTTGAACTTGACTTGACATAGTTGCCTAAATTGTGTGTAAAAGAGAAAAAGTGTGCCCAAGCTTGTTAAAGTTCGCCACAATATTCTTTTTAAAGGTTGACACTGAGCTGTTTGTTATGATACAGCTTACCCAGGGCATAACTTGTACTTATTCCTTGAGTTGGTTACTTGGAAGGTTGAATGTCCTGTGGGGTGCATTAGCTTTGTACTTGTGGTCTGGAGTAAATACAATTTGTAGGAGTGTTTTTGCAAGGGCAACATCTGCCAGCTGAAATTTGCAGCAAAAAATAAATGGGCTGGACCCATAGGGGTATTCCTGGACTCAACAATGTACATTAAGCTCACAAAAGAGCAAGAGAATAATGCTTGGCAAAATCTTGGAGGGTATTAAGACAATAATACCACATTTTAAATGGCTTCTTTAGCTTTCTGTTACTGAATGTTGTGTATAAAGGTGGGGCCATATATCATTTTTAATCTCTGGAATAGGCTAACCATAATGACTCACTGTTCAAAAAGTACTCAGGTTTTCCTAAACCAAGTGTTTCCAATTCCCTTTCTTAAAAATTAAATTCTGAAGCATTTTAAATTTTTAATTCTTACACTCTTAAAGTTTTCTGACTGTCTTACAAAACATTTTTATGTAGCTCTGCCTAAACACTGTCTGCTAAACAGTGTTGTTAACTTGCACTTTCTGTTCTGGCACGCAGTTGCTGCACGCCATGGATTGCAGAGTCTTGGAAAAGTTGCTATTTCCAGGAGGATGCCTCCCCCAGCTAATCTGCCCAGCCTCAAAGCAGAGAACAAAGGCAATGACCCCAATGTGAACATTGTGCCTAAAGACGGCACGGGATGGGCTTCAAAACAAGAACAACACGAAGAAGAGAAGTAAGTGACCACTGAGCTCTGGCTTGATTTGCTGTGCCATTTCTCTCAGGTTTGCCCAAAAATAGGGATTGGCAGGGCCTGGGAAGAAATTGGCCACACTGGACTGTCCTCAGAGTAGTTAGCAGCGAGGAAATAGCACTATTAATTTTTGTGAGGAACAATCTTGCTAGTAGAGGGATAGTTAAAAAAAACCCTTGCACAGAAAAGCCTCCTCACATTTAAGTTAAAAATGGTCTGCTTATAAGTTCTGTACGAGGGGAAGAATATTTCCATGGGCGTGTAAGTTTTGATGTCTGCTGAAAGCAAATACTACAGCACGTTTTTTTTTGTAAGACCAGTATCATCACCTTAAATAAAATTCTCTTGAAACCCCAAGGTACATAGCAGGAAAATTAGACAATAGCTTGCAAGTTTGTGAGAGTATGCAAAAATCTACTTAATTGTGGTTGTGCTGATGTATAGCAGAGAAAATTCAAAAATTCTTCGTTTGTATACATTTGTTTAAATCTCTGCTTTATTTTCCTAATGGTTCTTAATACTTGCACTTTAATTTTTTTTGCTGTAATGCCATAAATTCTACGGACTTGCAAAATTCTTTTATCTTAGACTCTACACTACTGTTTCGCGCTCCTCCAATATGTGCTGTAAACAAGACAGAAGTGGTGGCAGTGTTGATGCACTGCTGTATACCTTGTATGATCTAACTTTCCCATGCTCAGTGCAGTTTCATGTGCTAGATTTGTTTCACATTTGTACAGCCAGAGAAAGTAGAATGAAAGGATCATAGAATCATAGCATATGCTGAGTTGGAAGAGACCCATCGGGATCATCGAGTCCAGCTCGTGGCCCTGCACAGAAAGAAACTAAATAGAAACTGAAACTTTTGAGTCTCTAATTGGAAAGTATTTTAAAGCAGGGGTTTTTTGCCATTTAAGCTTAAAATAGGATGTGATTCTCACTGCATAAGTAGAAGCAAGGTTTAAGTGTTAATTCTTTTCATACAAATTGTTCTGAAAAACACTGGAATTTATGGCCAGTGGTTGTATGTTGCTAGTGCTTGTGAAAGCAAAAGATGAGGTTTAAAGGTTTCCTTTCTCATCTTTCTATCCCTTTATTTCTTTTTGTATACGTTGCTACATTTAAATATCTATTTTTGACATCTCTCTAAAAAGCTGTAAGACTTCAGGAATATAGTGTTGTGTTTAGCCTTTTAGTTTAAGCTTTTGAAACTACAGATTTACAGTTTTCTGCCCTGTGTTTTGTTTGGTACTTTAACAACATCTCCCTGTACTTCAGTGTCACTTACACTTTGCCCTGTTAAATCTGTGTTGAGCTGGTAGCTTGTTTGACTAAAACAAGCCTTTCCATGGCCATGTGTTAGAAGAACATACCAGTAGTTGATGTTATGTTTAAAAAAAAATAAGAAGCTGTCCCTTATCTGCAATTGGAAGTTGTTTGCCTTTGTATTTTCATGTGTATTACTCTGATAAAGGCCTTGGAGTCCACATACAAGTAAAACTAGTGGGGGAGAGATTTGTTCCCAGGAATGAGTATGTATGCCCTGGCCATGAGTAAATTCTCCTAAATTTGGACCATCTGATGTGTTTGCTCAAATCTTAAGACCATTTGTTTGACTACTGCTGTGTTTCTGTGATATTTCAATGTGCTTGAAATGCTGCAGTTTACATGTGAAGTGTTTTATTGTTCCTCTCAGAAGTGGTGCAGGTAAAGGTTACATCTTGATAACAGCTTGCTTTAGTTTAATATGTTTTCTCTTGTATCATTGCATTGGAGTTCACATGAATGTGTTGTTCCCTGTAATTACGAAAATTAATTATTCTACTGCTTTCTTGAGTTGTCACTCATTCTGTGGGTATTGCCTCAGTCTCTTTCCTGAATAGTGCAGGCTGTTGTGTATTGATTTGATTAATGCAGCTGAGTTCTTTACCTCACCCATACTTGCGGGGCAGTGCTTGGATAACTAAAATTCTAAATGAGCTTGTCTTTGAAACAGGAGAAATGCAAGGAATAGTTTCTTTAACAGTCTTGTTCCTTGTTTCACTTGTGTGTCACAAAGTACAGCCATGTAAGTCACAAATTCCCCAAAGCCTGCTTAGAAAATGTGCAGCTGTAAGAAAATGCAAGTGTAAAACAGAAAAAAAATGAGAACTGTTTGGTTTTTTTTTTTTAGATTGCAATAGTCTCTGGAAACATGAAAATTGCATTTAGTTATCCTTATGATACCTGTGTGTTTCTCCCCAGCAACGATCTTTCTAATGATGTTTTCTTCTGTGTCAGTTCTGAGAGTCCTGTGTAGTGCTTTGGGTTGGTCACTGCAGAACCCAAATGGAACTGATTTCTCAATTTCTCAGTGGTAGTCCTCAGAAATTTAGGATCACTTTAGGATCTGCTTAAACTGTTTACAGTTGTTTCTTTTAAGTTAACTGGCATGATACCACACTACTTCTCTCTTCACTGGTATAATAAAGTGATTCTAGACTACAGGATTTGCCCCATAGTTCCTGTTTTATCAAAAGTTCCTACTAAGGAGCTGGAAGGTTAGGCTTAGTTGGTTTTAGACACTAATGCTTTGGGTCTTAAGTTATGTGAATGTGCAGATTTCAGAAATAGCCTTTTTTGGAAGAGGTTAAACAATATGACTGAATCTGCAGACTAGAAAGGTCTTGTGTCTGGGGTTTTTCACACTGGACAAAAAGAGTGCTTGTGCCTCTTCATTGTTAAGATGGTGACACTGAAACCATTTCTTAAGACTTAGGGTTCTGGGCTCCAGTTCACGGTATCCATACAGTTTTTTGTGATGTCTTCAGATTTCCTTATCAGTTCCTTTTACCTGGATTTCTGACATGTATTTGCCTTCTTTTTCTCAGTTCATGGTGGTCTTGAAGTGCTTTCCTCTGTTAACTCCTGAGGCAAGAGAACATTAATCCAAGCTCCTCCCTTCGATGGTTGTAGATGGATTGTTTTTTTGATTGTCCAATACACTTCTTTAAAAGCTGTAATTCAGTTCATGCCTGGCTGCATTTTCTGCCCAGCCATTTTCATTCATTCCTCTCCTCTTTGGGAAATGGAATCTTGAAATAATTTGCTAATTTATTCCATTTTTTTAACTGTTACTATAACAACTCATTTTATGTAAGAAAATGCTTTTTCTGAGGAAAAGTAATTATTGGTTCTTCAGCTGCAGAACTCCCTTATTTTATTCCTTTGTTTGCAGTAGTCATCCTGACAATCTTATTCTGTGCTCACCCTCTTGTATTCACAAGTGCTTTTCCTCTAATTCCAGACAGCCAGACGTGCCGCAGACACAGCCAAAACCTGCTGTTCCTGCTCCTCCAGAAGCAGCTCCTGTTGCCAAATCCTGGGCCAACACCAAACCAGGGGGACAAGATGGTGAGTGCTGCTCAGGGTGGAGGGGTTCTGCACTGGATATCAGGCTGGGACTGTGCTGGGAGAGACCCCTGCACTCAGCAGTCCCTTGAGGCTTGGCCAGGCCAGCTGGGACTGTGGAAAGTTGTGGAAGCAACATTCCAGGCTGGAAAGTGAGCCGGTCCCCAATCACTCGGATGAGCTGCAGCTGGATTTATCGGCAGGTCTGCCTGACTTTTACAAGGTTGATGTAGTCACCTCTTGTGAATTGAAGGGAAGTGGTGGTAGCAATCTAAAATCTTGAACATGGCTGTGGTGAAGAGGGAAAATCACAGTCAGTACGTAGAATACAAACAATGTTGACATGGGAAGGAGAGCTACAAACAGTTGGTGGTCATTCTGATCATAGTTTTGGATCATTTTGGGCAAAGTGTGTGTTGTTTTGCTTCTGTTTAAACATGTGAAACAGCAATACTTTTCCCTTCATTTTATAGATTCCTTGGTTATTTTAGTATCAAAGTGATGGTGTTTAAGTAGTTTTCTTTCTGGGAAAAACATTAAAGGTGTGGTTTGAGGGTTATTTAACATAATTGGATGAAAGGATGGAAAATTGTTTCCCATCAGTGTGAATCTTAGCTTGAGTGTTTTCATTACAGCTGTAAGATCAGAACTAAATCTTCAGCAGATTTTTTTAAATGCTTGTAGAGTGAGAGGTTACTTAAAATTCCTGTGTCTCCATTGTGATAAATAACCTGCAGCATGTTTTAGTCCTTACGTTTTGAGACTTGCAAGTTTTCCGTGGCATAAAATGGAGTTTAGGCTTTCCAGGTGAAGAATTGTGTTCTCTTCTGAATAGGGATCTTAAAATAATAAAATATTAATTGCACAGAGGTAATTTCTGAGACATTATATGGAGTTTGTTAACATCACATATCTAATGATTTTGGCTTTTTTGCACTGAGTATTAGATGTGACAATTCTAGATTCTCCATTTCTTGCTCTCCTCAGTAATGTTCAGTGTTTCATTGTTAAATGTAGAAACTTGTCTCCTTTAAGCTTTTACAGGATTTCTGTAGAATAAAAAGAAATGAATTAACACTGATGCAAAGTGATCTGCATAGCAGCCTTCCTGCAGAAGCTGATAAGATCATCTCCATGACACAGGAAATAGTGATTCGGCTCAGTGGCTTCCAAATGCATTTAGCTAATTATTTCATAGTTACCATGGCAGCTCGTGTGCCAAGCCCAGATGGCACCCTCATTTCATTCAATTAATGCAGCACCAGGTTTGCTGTTTCAAGAGGAAGCACTGGATGTGAATTGGCAGCAGCTTGCTTGCTGTCCTGGGTTTGAAACTCAGCATACACCTGTTGTGCTCCTGCTTTCCTGAGCTGCAGTTGGTTCTTAGAACTTGTAGTTTTTCCAGCTGCCTCGTGAGCGTTCCAGCAGTCACTCAGCGGCTGCCTCGTGCTCTTGTAAAACTTGAGTGAGGCAAGGCTAAACCTTTCTCTGATCCTCTTGGTGGCCATGGAGAAAGGAAAGACTTAGGAAGTGTAACAGCAGCGTGTATTTTTCAGCTCATGCTTCAGCTGAAAGTTGGAGTAGATTGTTACCAAAATATCTTTGAATTTTTTAACTTCTTTCTGAACTGCTGGCTGCCAGTCTGGCTGGTTCGGGTTTGTAACTTAAACACAGTCAAGCGGATCACTGATGCTGTTACTTTGCAATTAAAATGTTGTTGATCACTGTGTAGACCTGAGCAGAAAGCATTTTTCAAGATTCATAAAACTCATGAGTGTTGCACGGCACAGGATCTCAGAAGGGGCTCCCTTGCCTGGCAGGTCATCTTGTTAGTGGGACTGGTTTTCTGTCCCATTGAACAAGTCATTGGATGTAGGTGCTTGGGAACAGCAACAGTCCAGTGTCCATTAAGAAAAAACAAATTAATGTGATCTGTAGTATATGAAGTCAGAATGAAAGTTGAAAGATTTCAAGGAAATTTGTAGATACGGGGATAAATGCTGGTGTTAGCTGTCCTGCCTTTACAAAGCGCAGAGAAAGGAATTTATCCTGTGTTTAACTCAAAAAAACCCCCAACCAAATAAAAGCCCACTGGGATCCCTGCATTTTATTTTTATGAATGATTCTTTCAGAGATTGGAGAGAACAGAAGTTCTTCTGGTTATTAAAAAAAGCCCATAGATGGGATTGGACACTGTATATTCAGAGCCTTTTTCGTGAGTTTGCCCTCTCACATAATCCATGTAGCCTAATACCGTGTCCCTCATAGTAGTCAGTAATAAAGACAGGTACAGGAACAAGGTGTTATTCAGGCTATTGGAATAGAAATCCTCACTCAGTAAGATTCTTGGTGATTTGGCACTAGAATGCTACTGATCTAATAGGTCACTATACATTATGTGTATGGGAGGAAATTGATGCAAAGCAGATGCCAACAAAACCTAACGAGGAAGACAACCTATATATTTGGCTTCCATACCATGTACAACAGAAGTCTTAAATTCTAGTCTTGAGTTAGGATGTCAAGGGTTTTAGAAATCAAAGAATGTTACAGTTGTTCTGGTATTTTTCTCATAATGTAAAAGCTGTGGCCTTTTAAAGTTCTGGAGATTTACTATTAGAACTATAATTAATCATAAACGTGTTTGCAATTACATACTTTCCCATTCTTGGGTGGACTATAGTTTTAAAGTGAAAAGAAGGAAATCTTTGTCTGGAAGGAGTGGGGGAAAGTGTTCACAGAGCTGCGGAACTCCAGGTACTGCCTGGGTTAAGTCTTGTTCCATTGTCCATTGTTGCTCTCTAGTGCTTATGAATTTTTCTCAGCCTCAACAGCTGTGATAGTTGGTCTAGTAAATTTAACAACTTTGGTTGTTAAACAAAAATATTGTTGCTACCAACAATATTTGGTAGCAAATATGAACCCTTTATATTACCAGTAAATGACTGTGCCTTTAACATTTAAATGTTTAATTTTTTTCTTTTAAAGCTTTAATGTTCAGTTCTAAAGGATGATCAGGCTTCTATTGCTTTCTGAACGTTTTGACTACAGAAAGTTGTGACTCTGTGAATATCTTCCTGTGTAGGTCCACCTATTCCAATCAATAGTTATTTCCAGCAAGAATTCCCCAGTCTGCCAGCAGCTGGGGATCAGGAAAAGTCAGGCAAAGATAAGGATGCGCCTGAAGATGGCTCAGGATCCAGTCTGCGACCGCAGAGTAAGTGTGTGCTACAGATTGTTGTGAAATTGCATTGGCTTGTGTGGAACTTACTACTTGTACCCCGTACACAATAAATCGATGGATGTGTTGTTTTAACCAGCACACTTTTACACTGAAGAAATTAATACCTGGGGCTTTATTTTGCTTCACTGGGTTCCTGGTGTGTGGAAAATAGTGTGTTTAATCCTATCACTTCCCATTTTCCTGGTCTAGTCAGTACTGTAGCTGTGCTCTGAGGAACATTTGTTAGTTCCACAATACTGGCATTTTCTTACTCCCAGCTGCTGATGTCACAGCAGGTAAGATACGTCTTTAAAGAACTCTACTAGTATTAGCTAATTACACAAATCATGATCAGGGCTGGCCTCAAGTGGTTAAGTACTCAAGAGAGTGGACCGTGAAAATTCCTGAAGAGGAAGTTCAGTCTACAGGATGCCGAAAGAGTGGATTGTGCCTTGGCATCTTTAGCTCCTGGATGAAGTGTTCTGACCAGCTGGATCTGTTTCAGCAGTGGGGGATTAGATCTAGTGAAAACAACCATAACAGTGCTGGGTTTACATCTCTCTGGAAAGAAATGTGTATTTCTCCCCCAGATCCCTTTAATGGGAAGGTATTTGGGATTGTGCTTTTTACCAGTGGAAAACAAGATGCCTTTCTCCCACAAAAGTTTGGTTTTGAGGTTTGATGGACTAGAGGTCCTGTCCTGCGCTCTGGCTGGCACTGTTTTGTGCCAGTGATAGGCACTTTAGACGGCTTGGGCTCTCAGGGAATCCTTAACTCCTTTCCTTGTTACAGGCCTTGGGTTTTCCTTGATTTGTTTGTCAGGTCCTGCAGACCAAGGCCATGTGCCTGTTCATGTCCTCTCTTGATTTTGATCTAAAGAATAAATTTCAGGAAATGGGAGAGATGTCCAACACCAAATGAGAGCAGCTACATGTCTGTTCAGCCTCCTGCAGGCAGTTAACAGTTTTGGTCAGCACTGTACGTGCTATATTAAGCCCTTCTTTCATGTCTGACAGCAGAAAGCTTAATGAACTTGGCAAGTACTCCCTGTTTAGCAGCTGTGCTTCCCAGCAAAGATAAGTGCGAGAACTGTAATGGATACTTAGGAGTATAGTTTAACACTGCTTAAAGGGTTTGTGCCCCTAAAGGAACATTATTTACAGTGCATGTCTGTGATTTTTTTGTTGGTCTCCGTTGATCTGAGCACTGCTGCTAAGTTAACTCTGGAGGTTTTTTTTGTCCTAACCCATGCTCTGCAGGCAGAAACTCCTAAAAGAATGGACTGCCTGGCACAAATAATAAGTCATTAAAATCCCTGACTTTTCCTGGATGATTGGCTAGACATCCACACCCAGAAGTACAGCGCTTATCACTTATATTCCATCCTTATCAAGCAGAGATGCAAACCAGACTCTGCATACCTATTTTCACTTTGACACATACCTGTGCATTACCTTTCTTTTTGAGCTGCTTGAGAGTTTCCTGGTAGGCCTTTGCTGCTTAGGAAGCTTGATCTTTGCCTTGACAGCATCTTCACACTGAGTCAACAGTGGCCTGCTTAGCACAGCTAAATCTGTTTTCTTTCTTGTGCTATAATCAGTATCCTTCCTAAATTGCACTGTGTTTTGGAGGGTAGAATGGGACAACTAGAGCAGTCCATAAATTTAGCTGTGACCCTTCAGGAACACAGCTGGACCTAGGGCTGAAGAGGATCAGGAAGCAGCTTCTGTTGATTCTCAAGTGGCCACTGCTTGTTTCAGTAGCAGATAAAAATGTGTGTGTGCACACAGATGGCTGTGTCACCGAGGGCTGTGTGGGAACAATGTATTTATTCTTCACCATCCCTGGCTGTAAATCTGCAATATAAAGTCTACTCCTGGCTTTTCTTGTGCGATTCTGTCCATGTAGATGTACTGGTTGGAGGGGTGGGAGTAATAAGAACAACTCTCCTGGTTCTTCAACAGATCAAGATGCTAAGGCTCTGGGACAAGAAGATGGCAGTGCTGCACCAGCAGAACAAAACGATGGCCAGAAGGCAGGAGACAAGAGGGATGTGCGGCTGCCACAGGTCCCTCAGCCCAAGCTGAATGGCCAGCAGCAGCCACCCATCTCATCCCAGTACAGAGCAATGATGCCTCCTTATGTGAGTGATGGTTGCATGAACAGTTTTTAAGCAGCAGGGATTGATTTTTGGCTAGTATGGTTTCCTTATGCCCCTTCCTCTCCCCTCCATTGGATTCTTATCAGTTCTGCTGGAAGGGCAGGATTGAAACCAGCACCTCAGAGGGATGTGGCTGCCTGTTGCTAAAAGGAGTTTGAACTTGTCAGGAGTTGCTTAACACTTCTAATCATTCTACCTTGGGGACTTGGTGTCACACACTTGTGATATTAAACTGTCTTGAGTGAAGAGTCTTGCTTTACTTCCATTACTTCCCTTGATGGTCTCAGTATACTTAATGCAGTGATACTTTTTAATGAATGGCTCCTGTTTTTAAACCCTTTTTAGATGTTTAATCAGTATCCTAGAATGGCATATCCTCCCTCCATGCAAGGTCCAACAAGATTTCCCAATTCTGAGCCAAGCAGGTAAGAAACCTACAAGTGGTGATGTTTTTTGTGTGAGTATGAAGTCTGTGACTTAATTTAAAAAAGGAAATAATTTGCACTGAGTATCTCGATGGTGATTATACACTGCATAAGAACTGACACTGGTCAGTCCCCCAAGTTTTGCTTGTGTGGAGCAGTGCCATGGAGTGTCTGGAGTTGGAGAGCTCAACTACAAAACTTGAAGCAATTCTGCACGTTTCAGGGCTTTTGATTGTGAAGAACAGGAGTGACTTGCAGGAACACCTTTGAAGCTTAAACCAGTATTTTGACCATGAAAGGACTTTTCCATTGGTATAGTGAAAGTAGTCAATTCCTGGTTCTCAACTTTACTGCTTTCCAATTAAGGTTGAATTCTAATGTACTAAAAAATTAGTTTTCCACTTTGTGCATTCCTCTGTAGTGGAGGGTAGCTGTGCCACGTGCAAGAGTAATTATTTAAATTCTGGTAGTCGCACATGTGGATCAGGGTTCACATTTATACTCTGCTTGAAACAACAGTGCTGTATATTTCAAATAATTGTCATACAAGTTGATCTTTTATCTGTCATTTGCGGATAAGTAGAGACAGTGGCTTTTGTTTCTCTCATTGTTTTAGAGGCCCAAGGGGAAGAGGCCCACCCTCATGGTGCTCAGAACCTATTGAACGCCCATCCATTCTTAGTGCTAGTGAACTCAAAGAGCTTGATAAATTTGATAATCTAGATGCTGAGGCCGATGAAGGCTGGGCAGGTAAGAACATCAGATTAATGGTGTGTTATATGTATGCTGAATGTTTCTGAAAGATTAATTGAATATTTGTTTATGCATCAGGTGCTCAGAGTGAAGTGGATTACACTGAGCAGTTGAATTTCAGTGATGATGATGAGCAAGGAAGCAGTCAAAAAGAGAAGGAAAGTGGGTGAGTTGGTGTTGCCAGTTAGATGTGAAATGTCACTTAACTAGATTTTGGAAAGATTGAATGAAATGAGTGCAAGTACTCATTCCAATAGCACTAATTCCAGTAATTTAATACTGTATTCAATTGCATAACTGCCTGCAGACTCCAGTCAGCTGGGCGTGGAGTAGAAATTATCCTGGCTAAGAAACATTGAGGCTAGAAGATAAATCACCAAATACCTGTGTGGAGTACATTCTGTTTTTCTTCTTTACGCATAGTGATGAACAAACACCATCAAAAGATTCCCAGAGTCCTGATGGCCAGAAGGAAACAGAAGAACAGACAAATGCCAAGTCTGCCACCCAGGTTTCCACAGCAGCAGCCAAAGGGTCTTACGGCAAAAGCTCTCAGCTTGATCAGGTTTGTGTGCTCTTCTCTTCAGCTCCTGTGGCAACAGCCTCATCAGGAGAGCTCTGACTCAGGTGTCTTTCCAAACTGTCAGGTCAGTTAAGGTTGTGAACTTGAGGGAAGGCATTAGCTACTGACAGCAGTATCTGAGCTGTGCTAACTGATCAGGTGCTGCTCAGGCAACTTAGCTGCCTCTGGTCGCAACACAAAAATAGCATGACTTTATGTAGTGTGTTCTGCCCCATGCTCGTGAGGGGTGAGAGCTCTTGTGTCAGGCACTGTGGCTCAGCTGACAGGCTCAGTACTCTTGTCTGTCCATCCCTGGAATTGAATGAAGTCATTCTGGTGTTCATCAGGTTTTCCAGTGGATAAAGAACCCACGCAGTTTTCATGGGTGTGGGGAATTTTTTAGTATCATGGTCCACTTTCTAAGTGCAGCTTAGCTGTAATGTGAGTTCACTTCTCATGCTAATAGGTTTTATACAGACCATGTAGAATTCATCAGCTCAGCCATTTTTGGTTTCCTCTAGTAGAGGAATATTGCCATCCACTTCAGTTTATGCCTGGTACAGCCCTATTTTTGTTATTTTTTTTTCCCCAGGAAAAGCTACTGTTGGTTTTGAAAATTTTCCAGAAATGTTTTCTCTTGACACCAGTAATAAT
This sequence comes from Gymnorhina tibicen, assembly GCA_013399875.1. NCBI lineage: Eukaryota > Metazoa > Chordata > Aves > Passeriformes > Artamidae > Gymnorhina > Gymnorhina tibicen. Next base: position 650,488 of record VXAZ01007367.1, read on the forward strand.
GAAGATGGGGGATCTGGGATTGGTTTTGCTTGCACTTGCTCTCTGTATTAAAGATCACGTTGTTCTTTAAGGTTTGATGCTACATTGAATCTAAAGAAAAATGGTGCAGCAACATAAACTCTGAAATTTGGATGTGTGAATTAAGTTGTTCAGCTCTCAGTACATAAAAGTGAAAATGTTTTTACCCTTGTTTTGCGTGCAGATTTGTGTTGAATGCAGATGTGTTATTAGGTGTAGTATCTTAATGCAGTAGAAAACAGTAAATCAAAAATTTATAGTTGTTTGGCTGTGATTATGAGTTTGCTTAACTCTGGTACTGTGTTTGATCCAACAGGATCGAGGTCCACCACAGCCTTCTATACATGAAAGAGGTGGCCCTGCTCTTGCTCCAAAATCTATTCTACCACCGGTAAGAAAGATTAGGATTGTCCTTATTTCCTTGAGTTTAATTTTTTAATGCTGTGGTGGAGGGATTTAGACTAAGAGAAGTAAAAATATGCTTCACACGATAATAAACCTTTCCTTTAACAAGTAAAATTATCGTAGTGCCTGGGGCTGGTAGGAATGGGGCCCCAACACAGCCATGCTGCCAGTTGTGTAAAACAGCCCCATCTTGTAAGTGCCATCTGAAATGCACAAGAATTTCAAGAGCTTTTCATTATCCAGCCCCACTTGGGAACTGGAGAGGATAGGAGCATGGGAACAGTGCTGGAGGGCTGGCTGCCAAGACAGATGTGGAGATGGAAGTCCCAAATGAAATGTGAACTAAAACCTTTCTTATCCCGAGCTACCTTGAAATTCCTTGGCTCCTTGAGGGACTTTTGTCTGAGATCTGCCCTGAGTCTTTGAGATTTAGAGCAGCCTGTAACCAAATCAAAATTATGTTTGTGATCTTTGCTGTCGCTTTGCTTTGATGGTGATGGAGAGTTGACATGAGCCCAAGTGATTCTCTGCCTCTCCTTTCTGAGCGATGGTTGTGAGAGTCTAAACCTGGTCAGGAAGGTCAGGGCTGGCTTTTTCTTCCAAGTCTTGCTTTTTAAAGATGCCATGCAGACACACATGCGCTGAGAAATAGTTAAAATGTAGTGTTTCAGCTGGCTGTTAGTGTAACACGTGTTCAATTTGACTGATTTTCTTCTTGCAGCACCCTCCTCCCCCCGATCGCCAGATGGGAAGGCAGGGACCCTTTCCCCCTAAACCAGTACCAGATGAAGATGAAATTTGGAAGCAGAGGAGAAGGCAGCAGTCAGAGATATCAGCTGCAGTGGAGCGAGCCCGTAAGCGGCGAGAAGAGGAAGAGAGGAGAATGGAAGAGCAGCGAAAAGCAGCTTGTGCTGAAAAGCTCAAACGATTAAATGAGAAATTCGGCTGCGTGACAAAACCCTCCCGGGAAGACCCTCTGAAAGAGAGAGAAAGGGAGAGGGAAAGGGAAAGAGAAAGAGAAAGGGAAAGGGAGAGAGAACGGGAGCGGGAGAGGGAAAAGGAGAGAGAGCGGGAAAGGGAGCGAGAAAAAGAGAGGGAGAAGGAAAAGGAGAAAGAGAGGGAAAGGGAGAAGGAAAAGGAAAAAGAAGAAAAAGAAAAACTGGAGAAGGCAAAAGAACAAGAAGTGGAGAAAGAGAAAGAAAAAGAGGTGGAAAAAGAAGAGAAGGAGAATGAGAAAGAGAAAGAAGAGGAGAAACCAGCACATGAGGTTCCTGAACCTGTAGAACCTGTGGCAACACCTGTAGTAGAAAAACAAGAAAGTGAAACCAAGAATAACAAGGAAGAAAAAGGTATGTTTGCACATAAGTAGGAGTTGACCATCTTAAAGCTGAGTCACAGAGCATAGCTGTTGTCTAGAAGTCTCATTTGCATAGCTAATTAACCTAGTGCATCTAGACCAATTATTTTCCTGGCACATTACAGCTGATAGCTGTCCTTTGAGCTAAGCCTGTTTGCCCAGCTCATCAAAAGATTAGGGAAAAAATGGCTTCCATGATTTAGGCTGGACTTTGAGGAATATGGAAAGAAAAGCAAGACTTTCTTCTCTTCCTAAAGAAGGGTCAGCCATCCATGTTGCTTAAAAAGCAGTGCAAATTATTTCAGCTATCCTGTTCTTTCAGCAAGCGTAGAGAAGTAGACACAACGGGCACCTATTTAAATGTGGTGCGTTTTTTGTAGTGAAACTTGGACTGCCACGAGAAAACTGTTAGACTATGCGTGGTATGGTTATATTATCTTCAAATGGATAAAATTGATCATAAAACCAAACCTTAGTTCATAAAATAAAGTTGATCCAAATACAGTATGGTATCATTGATACAGCACTTCTTAAATCACATAATAGCTGCAACCTAAATGCCAGTGGTTTATTTCCCAGTGTATTTTGAGTTTAAAAGGGACAGAGGTGTATTAACAACAGTTGTTCTGTTTTGAGGGGTTGTCCTTGACTTTTTGTTGCCTGTATTGGTTTTGGAAACTGAGACTGTGAAGTTAGAGAAGGCAGACATTTTAGAACATTCTTTAGGTGACATTCTGGTGAAATTGTCGGTTTTAAGATTGACTCTGGTCTCCCATGGGTGGGGTTTTTGTTGGTTTTTTTCAGAAGATCAAGCAGTCTTTACTCGACAAGACAGTGGTCGGAATGAGAAAGAGGTTTCACAGGTGACTCATGAGAATGAGCCAGACTCAGGATCTCAACCTCGTCCTGCTGTTTCCTCGGGCTATTCTAAGCAATTCCAGAAATCATTACCACCAAGATTTCAGAGGCAGCAGGTAATGAACCAGTTCATTAAAAGGAGGCTTATTTACAGAATTATGTATTCTGCCTCATTCTGAATAAGAAGGTGACCATAGGAGTTTCAGAAATCCTGTGGTTTTAGTTTCCAGCTTCTAGAAAATGGTATTGGCGGGAATTGCTCTGCCAGAAACACTTCTTGTCACTTGCTAGGTCTATAAGTGAGCAGAAGGCAGGAGAGGCTTTAAAACTGGCCCACACTGGCATTGCCCTGGGCTTGCCTGTGGAACCTAAAGTCTGATGATGGACTATTTCTGCAGCTTTTCATAAAAGGGTGCGACACTCATGGATGTGAGTCGAACTTGGGTCCTGTGGTCTGAGGAGCACTTTGCATTAATGACATGCATGAAGCATAGGTTGTTCTGTGTCTCAGCTGCACAGCAGTTAAGCTGTAGCTATTGTAAATTGTGCAGTCTGGTTTCTCCCTTTTCTCTTAGCTCATCCTGATGCATGTTTGCAGTTAACTTTGAGAATGCTTGCTGTCCTGGAGATAATTGTACTTGTTGTTTCCAAGGGTTATTAGAGCTGTGTTCAAGTCTTCATCTTATGAAAGAGTCCTGTAATACTGTTTTTTTGACCTGCAGGAGCAAATGAAACAGCAGCAGTGGCAGCAGCAGCAGCAAGGTGTCCTTTCACAGTCTGCTCCCTCCCAGCCTTCGAGTGGCCCTGTCCCACCACCCCAGCACAGACCCCTTTACCAGCCCATGCAGCCCCATCCCCAGCATTTGGCTTCAATGGGCTTTGACCCCCGGTGGCTCATGATGCAGTCCTACATGGACCCACGGATGATGTCGGGAAGACCTGCAATGGATATGCCTCCTATTCATCCAGGTAAACCTGGAAACACTTTTTGGCTGTTGAACTTACTTGGTTTGGAAATGGAAGTCTTTCCTTAACCACACTTTGTTTAGTGAATGGGTGGGTTTTTAAGAAGAAACCTACATTATTTTATTGTTTAAGACAAAGTAGATTGTAGTCATATGTTACTAAAATTGTAGTCCTATGAGAATGTATGCTTTTGACTATAAAGTAAAATCCCAGCTGTCACACTGCAGGCATGTGAGTGACAGTTAAGATGATTGAGAATGTCAGCATAAGCCTTACTTTGTTACAGCTGGCAAGAGTTAGGTTGAACTGAGAAAAAAGTGTATTTACCATTTGTGTTTCATTACATGTTAGCACTTGGCACTACATTGCTTCCTAAAAAAACCCATGAAACTTTGCTATTTTTACACTATGTATTAACAACTCCAGAGTCTTAATAAATTTGTGGTTTCAGATTCTTGAAATTCTTTCGGTCCTTTTTAATTTGTGGAATGGCCATCTGATTTGCAGTTAGGAAAGCTGCTGGGCATAAATAATAGAAGTCTGTCATGTAATGTAATGGAGATACCTGCCCAGCTAATGAGCAAGGGTAAGGGTATCCTCAGTGAGTGCAAGGAATGAATGGAGGAAATGGCAGGCTAAGCCAAGATGGTGAAAACTACAGAATTTCTTTGAAAAGGTACAAAGAAAAAAGCTGGAATAATAGAGTATAAAAAACTACCTGTGTGTACACTCATCTTGCCTTTTGCCATTCAGATGTTACAGCAGAAACTTCATCCATGAGTTTACAGGTCTACAGGCCTGGTTCTTCCCATTATAGTGAAAGCAGACAGCATTTTCATTTTGTTGGACATGGGACATGAAGTGTTGAGTATGATTTAGTCATTCTGAGGTCAGCTGTCAGGGAATAGACATTTGATTTCAACATGGAGGGTCAAAGGGAAGGAGATTGGAGGAGAGAGAATAGCATTCCTTGGTACCTCCTGACAGGCACTGTTTGTATTGAGGTCAGTTTCTTTGCTAACGTTAAATTTATTTCAATTGTTGAACTTCCCTCTGCCACAGGAATTATGCCTCCCAAACCACTGATGAGAAGAGAGCAGCTGGAGGGCTCAGCAGCTGGTTCAGATTCATTTGAGCACATGGCTCGCTCTGCAAGGGAGCACACTGTGCCTCTGTCAGAGCCACGCATGATGTGGGGCTCAGACCCCTACCCCCACACAGAATCTCAGCAGTCCAGTTCTCCTCCCAAGGTGTTAGAAGAGCCTGATGATTTGAGGTAAGCCTGAGTTCTGCCAGTGCCTGTCACCTCTCCAAGTCACACAAACTTGCTCACCTAGCTGTGTAACTTTGGTTGCAAAACGCAGTTCCAGCTGACTGGATTGTAGCTGCTCTTCACATAGAACTTGAAAGGAGGAGCTGTGGCTGGGGGATGCAGTGTGCTTGGTGCTGTTGTACAAAACAGAAGACATGCCTGCTCTGTAGCAGGGTATAGAAAGACAATTTACCCCTTGTTTAGGATCCTTAGCCTAGATGAATGGTGATTGCCAGAATATTTTGAATTTTCAATTTTGTAGAACGTTCCCACAGTGTTCTCTGTTCTCCCCATGTTAGAGAACTTCTGTCTGATGTATATTTGTTTCTTAAGTGGTGTGTTAAGTACAAGTGGTATAAAGCAAAACAATCCCTTTTGGCCTTTGCTCCATGATAAACACTCAGGCTTTTCCTCTGCATCTTGAAAATATTCAGAAAGTCTTTTTGCTCTGCTGCCATCTGGGTAATAGGTGATGGCTCCATTAAAAATTATTTCCTATTCCTAAAAATTACTTCCTAGAGCTGACATGGATCCTTAATAGAAAATTATTTGATTTGAGTAATGATGTATGAATAAATTTTTCCCCCACACACGAATACTCTTAATTGCTTTCTGCTTAGGTCTGAGGCACACTTGGAGCAAGAACGAGTTGCTGTCCCTGCCAGTGCTTATCCTGTAGAACACAACCAGTTGGACTCTCATCCAAAGACAGAATTTTTCAGAGAATCAGGAGAGGTAGAGGTACAAAAGTTCCCAAGCAGGCCTTTGGAAGATGTACAACCTCTCCAAACTGACACACCTAACACAGCAGTTAATTTTGAAGGAGTGAATGAGAAAATTACACGTAGCTCTCCAGAAGAACTGGTGCCTGTGGGGGAAAGTCACTCTTCATTAAAGAGAAGCATTTCCCATGGTTCAAGTCATTCTCTAAAATCAGAAGACCAGAGGAGTGAAACAGCAGCAAATATCCCTAAATTAAGTAACAGACCTATTGAGACAAAGGAGACAATTGAGAGACTTGAGATTAAACCGAAAAAAGAAATTTTGATCACTAATAGAACATCAGAAGGACCAAAACCTGAGAAAACTTTCAAACCTAAGTCTGAAACAAGATGGGGTCCTAGGCCAGGTTATGGCAGGAGAGACGAGGGTGGTGATAGACCAGTAAGAAGATCGGGTCCTATTAAGAAACCTGTGCTTAGGGATATGAAGGAAGAGCGGGAACAGCGAGAAGAGCGTGAGCAGAGAAAGGAGAAAGAAGGAGAAAAGACAGCTAGTGAAAAACCAGGCAAACCTGAAAAAAGTGACAAAAAGGAAGCACCTCAAGTGCCACTGCCTCAGGCTGAGCCTGAGAGATCCACCTCCAGCAGCGCTCCTCTGGCTAAGAAGGTAACCCAGGATGCTGCTCCAGCACCAGCAAGCCAGGAGAGCAGTCAGCCCGAGGCTGCAGCTAAAGCTGTGGTGCAGCCCCCTGCCCCTGCAGTCCAGCAGCAGCTCCCAGCTGCCCAGCCAGCCTCTGCCCAGCTTCCCCCAGCCATCCCGCAGCCCCCGGCCGCCCAGCCGGCAGCGCAGCCCCTGCCCCACGCACAGCCCCCAGCTCCAGCCAGCAAGGAGGAGAAGCAGGCTGAGAAGGTGGTGAGCAAGGAGGTGGTAGAGAAACCACGCTTGGAAACCAGACCAGTGAAAAGAGAGCCTGGTTTACCACCTAGGACATACTGGAAAGAGGCCAGGGATAGGGACTGGTTCCCAGATCAGGGATACAGAGGCAGAGGTCGTGGCGAATATTATTCAAGGGGCCGTAGCTACAGAGGTTCTTATGGAGGACGTGGTCGGGGCAGTAGAGGCCATAATAGAGAGTACCCACACTACAGAGATCCTAAGCCTAGATCAGAGCATGTGCCTTCAGGGCCTGTTAGGCAAAGAGAAGAGAGTGAAACTCGTAGTGAGAGTTCTGACTTTGAAGTAATCCCGAAACGGCGGCGCCAGCACGGCTCGGAGACAGATTCTGACAGCGAAGTGCATGAGAGCACAAGTGACACCCTACTTTCAGACAAAGACAGCGTCATCAAGGGCAAGCACCCAAAAAGAGAAGAAAGAGCTGATGGAAAGAAGCCTCCAAAGCCCCTGTCATTCAAACCTGAGAACAATATCAGAGTAGACAACAGATCCCTAGAAAAAACATACGTAAGAGATGATGAGAACAAGCCCAAACCAGGATTTCTTCCTAAAGGAGAGCCTTCTAGACGAGGCAGAGGGGGAATGTATAGACGTGGTGGCAGGGATCCCGGAGGGCGTCCTCCACGTCCATCCACAATAAGGAGACCAGCCTACAGGGACAATCAGTGGAACCCTAGGCAAACAGAGATCATTAAACCAGAAGATGGGGAGCCTCCAAGAAGAAATGAGCATTATGGTCCTATACCAATTGATAAAAGACCTCCAAAATTTGAGAGAAAGTTTGATCCAAACAGAGAGAGGCCACGAAGACAAAGGCCTGCCCGGCCTCCAAGGCAAGATAAGCCACCACGCTTCAGGCGCCTAAAAGAGAGAGAGGCTGCATCCAAGATCAGTGAGGTAGTGACCAGCTCCACAACAAGTGCCACAGTTAATAATGCAGTTAATGAGCCTTCCAACCCTGCTCTGGATGTGTCAGGAAGTAAGACACCGGACTTGTCCAACCAGAATTCTTCAGACCAGGCAAATGAAGAGTGGGAAACAGCCTCGGAAAGCAGCGACTTCAATGAGAGGCGAGAAAGGGATGAGAAGAAAACAGCAGATGCAGCAGCACAGGTGGCTGCAAAGGCGGGAGAAAACGCTGGAGCTCCAAAAAGGGAAATAGCCAAGAGAAGCTTCTCTAGTCAGCGGCCTGGAATAGACCGTCAGAACAGACGTGGCAACAATGGGCCAGCTAAGCCAGGGAGGAATTTCTCAGGGCCCCGGAGTGAAAGGCGGAGTGGTCCTCCTCCCAGAAGTGGAAAAAGAGGGTGAGTAACCAGCCTCTGTGAGGAAGCGCAAGGGTCATGGTCTTCTGTTGTCCTCTTGTGGTTTGAGACCATTAGCAATTAGTTTAGATCTGTAGAGTGGTAGAAAAGACACTAATACGTGCACCTGTGGCTCTGTACTTTCTATTTTTTCTGTTTGTATACAGACACCTGGAACCTGAAGCTGAGAGCGGAGTATTCTTGTATGCACAATGCTAAAAATGCCTAATTAAAAAAAACTGCAGTGCTGTTTCTGAGTTGAGCTATGTTTCTTGAGATTTGGATGCAAGCAGAAATGTTCATGTGAGCAGTTTTGCAGTTAATATATAAATTGCTGCATTGCATTTTAGATCAATCACCTAACACAGACAAGCAGGTTGAGAAATGCTTACCATTTAGACTAAACTTTATTTTTCCATATGCTTAATTTGATGGAAGAGTTAGCAAGGTATTTGATATTTCCCCAAAACAGCTTTTGCTGTTGAGCTTCTCATTGAGGAGCTGCAAGTAAAAAGTCTGGACCCTACTAAGAAGTCAGTAAACACTTCCTGCCCTACAGAAGGATCTGAATTAGGTTGTTGGCTCCCTCCTGAGTGTTCTCTGTGGCTTCATTTTCAAATGTTTTTTTCTAACACAGGCCATTTGAAGAGCAGGCAGCACCTGTGCCTGGTGTTGATCCCGCCAGTGGCAACACTTTACATCAGGAGGATGGAGGTGTCAATGCTGCAGGACAGAAGACCACCAAGGATGCAAGTAGCAAGAAGAGAGAAGAGCCAAAGGCTGGTCCAAAGAAGCCTAAAGAAAAAGTGGATGCCTTGTCTCAATTTGATCTTAATAATTATGCAAGTATGTATTGATAATATCCTAATAATTTTTGATAGTTCTGCTGGTTTTGTTGCCTATAGAGCTAGATGTTTGAAAACTTTAACAAAGATGATTTTTTTAAAACACTAGAATAATTGTACACTTGAGCATGGCTATGTTTGTGATACCTTATAACGTGTGTGCCTCTAAAAGGTGGCAAACCTTATTGTGTGTTACGTATAGATGAGAACAATTTTGTACAGTCATAAACTTTCATTCATACCATTCTCCATCACATTCTCATAATTTAGTTAATTTTCAAAAGTAAAGGCAGTGGTTATCACTGATAAGCTTAGAGCTGATATCTGGGAGGGCTGCTCATTATTCATTACTATGTTTTAGTTCCTGTTTCCTGGAGAATCTGGTACAGGATGCTCCAGTTTTAAAGTTCTTAAATATTAACTCCTTGTCTTCGAGCTCAGCAGCAAAGCACTAGGCAAGCAGAAGCTTGCCATTAATCAGGGCCCCCATCTGTGTCTGTGGGGAAGTAACTTCCACTCCAAAGCCAATTTTGGCTTGGTGCATTGCACCTGAAGCTGTTGAAACAGCAGCATCTATACCTTTCCTTTTCCTATAGGTGTTGTGATCATTGATGATCACCCTGAAGTGACAGTAGTTGAAGACTCCCAATCTAACTTGAATGATGATGGTTTCACAGAAGTGGTGTCTAAGAAGCAGCAAAAACGCTTGCAAGATGAAGAGCGCAGAAAGAAGGAAGAACAAACAGTGCAGGTACAAGACCAGCATTTATAGTGGGGAAAAAGCTACTTGCAGTACTGGGAATGTTGTCAAGGGCGCAGAATCTTCCTTCTAAAAAGGCTGTATTTTCTCCTTCTAAATAAAACTATTTAGTTATATTTAATATTAAAGTTGCTAATATTTAGTTAATAAAATTAATTTTTATTTAGTCACCTTGGGATTCTGTACTTCCCAATTGGGCACTGTCAGGCAGATGGAATTGGCAAACTGAAAAAACCACCATTTTTCATACTGTGATGAAGATTTCTCCTATTGCTCATATATCAGTTGATTCCAAGAAGAAAACAGATGAGAAATCATTGTCCTTGTGGTTAAATAACCCCCAAAACATAAATTTCTTTTAAGGCTGGGTTAATCAGTTTGCTTTTTGCTTTTTGCACTGTACAATTGCTGTCTGTACAGACTGCCACCTGGAAGAATAAAATTGGCTTGTCCTTACAGGTGTGGACCAAAAAAGGATCAAGCGAAAAAGGCCGAGGTCAGAATTCAAAGCTGCCCCCCAGATTTGCCAAAAAGCAGCAGCAGCAGGCAGCAGCTGCAGCTGCACAGCAGGCACAGGCTCAGGCCCAGGCCCAGCCTCCATGCCCAGCACAGTCTCCAGCTCAGCCACAGGCTCCTGTTCCAACGCAAAGCCAGGCTGCAGGAGGGACAGCCAGCACAGACTACACCGTGTCAGGCAAAGTCCTGCAGAACACCCAGGCTCACAATGGCCTGGGAGCTGAGCTATGGGACAACAAAGTGCCTCCTACAGCAGTTCTGAATGACATCTCCAAAAAATGTGAGTGGTGTCTTTTGGATTTGAGGTGGGGGTGAGCAAGTGTTGTATTAGAGAAAGCTGATTGCCAGCTGGCTCTCTGGTTGTCTTTTTACCTGCAGATGGATTCTGCACAGGGAATGGAGGGTAGCATGCCCAAGTGCAGCATAGTAACCTCCAAAAAGAGGGTTTTGGAGTATAATGTTAGTCAGTATTTTACGCTGCTGTGTTCTTCATTCACAAGCAATGAGCAACTGTCACTCCCTTGAGGAGTCTGTTTTGTCAGACTTGGTCATTCTTCCAGACATAACTGCCCCACTTGAAAGCAGCTGAATAGGTAGCATATTTTTAACCACTGAATAGGTTAATTAAAGCTTAATTAATCAAGACATTTGTAATTTAATTCTCACTCAGTCAATACATTGATTGGAATACCTCTAGCAACACTGAGGCGTTTTTTAACTCTCTTTTCTTGTCAGTGGGACCCATTAGCCCACCTCAGCCACCTTCAGTGAGTGCCTGGAACAAGCCTCTGACATCTTTTGGTTCAGCTACATCTCCAGAGGTAAGAATGAGGGGAAGAAGAGTAGCTGTGTGTGAAGCTTACCCAAATTATATCTCATTGGGGTTGGGTACAGATTATCCATTTATCCAGGCGTGCAGATACTTAAGCTAGTATGTGTAGAATTCATGAAGTCAGGAGACAGTACAGAAACATGGGTACAGCCTGGTGATTTTATAATTGCAGCATGAAAAAGCTGTTCTCTTGATAATAACTCAGCCGTTCACAGATTCTATTGATAGCTGTTTTTCACTGCATTTCTAAAGGAAAAATATTGCCCAGTTTGCCTCTTTGTGTAGGGTTTAGTAATATAGACAGAAACAGGATGTCTCCAAGGAACTAAAGGGGTTTTGTGTTCCTTAAATTTGAGATACAAAAAGCAGTCAGTGCTTTATAACTGTATTGTTTGTGGATATTCCCATGGAATTTGCATAGTCCTAAATTTTACATTTGAAGTGCTGTGGTTTTGCTTTCTTGGTACTTTTTTGGTCTTAATTGTTTTAAACTGCAAGAATATGAGACATCAGTCACTGGAGACCATTTTAACTGCATAAGAGATCTGGAAATATTTTAAAATTTCTTACCGTTCATCTTGAATTGAGCACTTAGTTTTGAACTTTACAGAGAATGTTGTGAACCTGAATCTGAATTGCACTTGTTCCTCTTGATTTTGATAATGTTTACATATTTCTTCACTGCTTTTTTCTTGAGCTCGTTTAACAATAGAAACTCGAGGAGGAGGGAGTGTACATTCAGATATTGTTTATTCTTGCAAATCTCTTGCAGTCACAAATGGTACTTCTGGCAGAAGATAAAAGTACCTTTCTAGTGGTTTTCAGCTGAGCATATTTTGTGCTCTTTTCTGAACCATTGTCATTGTACTGATAGAGCAATTTTTCAGAATGGGTTGAATGTTTGCCTTTTAATTAGGGGACAAAGCCTGGACAAGAAGGTGGAGTCGATCTTGGTATAGAAACTATTCAGTTTGGAGCCCCATCTTCCAGTGGCAGTGACAATGAAGTTGGCCCTGTGCTTTCGGAGAAGTCCACTGACAAATTACCAGAACCCAAAGAGCAGAGACAGAAACAGCCTCGGGCTGGACCCATCAAAGCACAAAAGGTAAAAGGTCGTAATTTCAGTACAAACTTGTAAACTTATAGAAGTTCAGTCAAAAAAAGGTTACAAATAGCAGAATAGAATACTCTTTGAGTTAGGACTAGACCCATAAAAACTGCATTTCCTTTTTATATTTCCTAAAACAATCAACAAGGTGGTTCTTGCAGAGAAGATGTGCAGTGTAATTAAACAGCATCGTAGCCCAGCAGAGGCTGCACATTGGTTCTGTGTTTGGAGCCAGGGATGGGAGTATGGATTTGTGATAGCTTTGTTGGGAAACTGTGGATGTGGTGGAGTGCTTTGTTTTTGTTTTGTAGTTTGGGTTTTCTGTTTTTCTCTTGAGCTTACTTCACTCAGGCCTTGAGAGCTGTTTGGAAGCAGCATTCCCGTGCTGCCCTGGCTGTGTCTCCAGGTGCAGTGGTTCCTCCAGCCACTGTGCCTGCCTTGCCCCCTCTAAGTGATGAATGGTGCCCTGCTTAGTTTTGTAGCTAGGTTATCAATTGATCAATACGTGAAGTTGCAGAAAAGTAAGTGTTTTGAGGAAAGGGAGGAATGTTACAGATGGTGGTTTGAGGTCTCCAAATGCACAGATGTCTGAATAATTAATTTTTTTGCAGCTAATACTAAATAGGTAATCAAACTTCTATCAGTTTTAAAAATAAGTGTGCTGCTTGCCTTCCAGAGATTTTCTGTTGTTTCCACCTCCAGTGCACACTAATCTGTGCATCACTAGCACTCAGCACCAGCTTCTAATTCTCAGAAAGAGAGAAGGTTATAGCAGATAAACTTGTCTGGTGACTTAAAGCATCAGCTATTCCAGTCCCTCTTGATGTCTGAGATTTGGCAGCAGTCCTGATGTAATTAAAGCCCTTTTGTCTTTCTAGAAGAAGTTTCTTTGTGTTGGTTGGTTGGGTTTTGGTTGGTTGTTGGGTTTTTTCCCCCCCTCCAAAAAGGAGCTGAAATCTGAAAGTGCAGTCACACACCGAATGAGTTTAACTTTTACTATATGAGACACTGAGTGGATATGTTGCAGTTCATGGCTTTCATTGCAGAATGTAAAACCTGTACAGCAGAGAAATATGCATCAGTTAAAACTATATAATACTGGTGAATTGCAGTAACCCATGTCTCAGATACACTGCAGCATGCCTAAAACTGCCCACATAAAATCACTTACAGATACTGAACTCCAAAGTTAAATATATAGAGAGTCTACTTGACAGTGTGTGGAAAGTTCCTTTTTTCTGCTTGTTTATAGCTATCAAGACTCTTGCAGATTTTGTTGAAAGACACATATGTGACTAAATAGTAAATGCATTGGAGGGTGACATTTTTTTACACTCCTTTGAGGGGGCTGTAAATCCTTTTGACTGTCTTGATGACAAAAAACAAAATCTCAACAAACAAACAGTTCTTAGACACCCACCCGCCCCTGTGGTGATGATGTTTGCTCTGAAGCCTAAATGCAAGCTTATGTTCAGGATTGGAGGTTGGTGGTGTTGAATTATTACGGGCAACATAAGAGGACCATACTTGAAACAAAGCAATTTACCTTTCCAAGTGTGACCTTAAAGTGTCTGGAGGAATTTCAGCCTCTATAAACTATTAGGGAAAAAATTATTTGGTGTGAGGTGGGCTTGATGTTTCTGATTGCAGCGTTTCAGAGCTCAGGCATTTGTTTCTACTTTTTTCTTCCTTCCCTCTGAAGGCCAGACTCTGCTGGCTTCCTGAGGGTACCAAATGCCTTTGGGAAACTCCACCCTCCCCAAAACCATTGTATTGTAGAGTCTTCATCTACTCCTGGAAGAGCTGGTTGGTATTGAGAAAGATAGTTAGAAGCAGCTTCTGTCTTTCCACTATCAAAGCTTAAGGAATAGGATTTTAAGGACTGCCTTGAAGGGATTTTTGTGCTGCTCAATAGTGAAGTGGGCTGAGAGTTTCAGCCAGAAAGGACATGGTTGTTGAAAGAGCAGAGCATTCAGGTTCCCTAGGGCCCTTCATTCTGCTGTAATTCAGCTGCACAAAAAGGAACTGCTGAATTGCAGCAGTGATCCCAGCCATGGTGTCTGCAATATAAGGCAACACTTGTGCGTAGGTGTTTTATTTTTTCTGGATCCCCTTAGTGATCAATTTCCAGGGAAAAATGCTGCCAACATCCATATGTGAAGGTAACTTCAAATGAAGGTAGAGTCTTCTGTTCTAGTTTCCTGGGGCTCTGTAAAATCCTGATTCTCTGAAAATTAAAATAACCTGTAGGTATACAAAGTCATGTGGTTTCTGTATTTTTTGGTGCTTTTCTTTTAAGGACGTCGAACTGTGACATTATTTTGTATTTTGTTTGAGCTCTACCACTTCACATAAAAAATTCATTGCTTGAAAACAATGGTTTAGATTCCTAATGTTCAAAATCAATGCATTTCATGTACCTATCACTAACTTAGTCTCAAATTCTTTACCTGCTAGAAAATGCTTACCCTTGGAAAGCTTTGTTATGTTTAAACAGTGATTTTTAGCATGTTAAAGTATTCTTGTTGGATAGGACATAGAGAGGAAGGCATGACTGACAAGTTAACACTAACTTAGCTTCCAGACTTGAGTCCGGTAGAAAACAAAGAGTATAAACCTGGTCCTATTGGGAAAGAGCGTTCTTTAAAGAACAGGAAGGTGAAGGATGCCCAGCAGGGAGAGCCTGAGGGACAGGAGAAGCCATCTCCCACCTCTGTGAGAAGCCCAGAACCTGTCACTGCAAAGGAGACCAAAGCAGCGAGTGAACTGAGCACGGAGATTGGAACGATGATATCTGTGTCTGCTCCAGAGTTTGGAACAAACACAAAGGTAAGAAAAATACTGACATTACTGAGCACTATATGTAAAATGTGATTACAGTGAGGTAATTGACACTTGGTTGCCTGCTGGTGGTGCTTGGACAGCAGAGCCCACTGAGTAGCAGATAGGAAACATTGGTACTGCTTGAATTAAACAGTTCTGCAAGAAGTGCTACAGAGTCGTGCTGTTTGTCACACCCTGAGCACAGATCAGCTTGGAAGTCTGTTCTGCTGAATATGAAAACTCAGTCCTGAGCACTGCTGTGGAGAGTGGCACTGGAGCCTGGTGCAGGCAGAGTCTGTAAACTCAGATCAGTGTGATGTATGCAAGAAGACTTCCAGTGGAGAAGTGAAGTCATGTGCATGATTGCTGGTTGAGTGTATGGATGACCTGAAGCTGTGAATTAAGTGCTGTTCTGTGAAAAAGGGAAATCTCTAAACTAGGAATGTGCTAAAGGTTTGGATAGGACTTGTTCTGTTTCTCGAAAAGGTCATGTGTATCCTCTTGGCTTGGATATTGTCTAGATATTCCTTGCAGAACTCCTTCACAAAATTTAGGACTCATCATAGTTGGATGAGTCCCCTGACTTCCTTATAACTGCTCAGCAGTGGGATGGTGACCTGATGTTGGGATTCATTGTTCTGCAGCTCATTTCTTAGCTGTGGCTGAAAAACATCCCCAGAGGCATCTCCTTTCTGCCTGTGTCTTGAGCAAGGAGTCTGGTTGTCATCTCTCAAATGTAAAGAAGCCACGCAGTTTGAGTAGCTACTACTTAATAGTTACGCCTGCTTTGGTAAAGGAAAAATGCTTCTTGCAGGTTTGAAAAGCAGTTTTCTAAGTGTAGGCTCATGTTGGTTGCCTGCTGTTTCAGACATCCTGGTCTTCTGATGCCATTTAGGATAGCTGATCCTCTTCAAGAGTTACATTAATAGTTGAAGAATATGAAGTGTGGATCACTTGCAATTGATCTTTGCCACCCACAGCTAGGAAGAAAAAACCCAAAACAAAGGACAGCTTTGGCAGCTTTTTGCCAAGGTGTCATGCCAGCAGAAGATACTGTCTCAATGAAGTGTTGCTACAGAGCAAGTGTTAGGGAGGATATTTGTGTCCAGCATGGAAGCTGCAGGCTTGGTTTCTGAGTGAAATGGCAAATACTTAAGAAAACTCAGGGATTTCTCTTCCTGCCTGACATTTTCCATCTTGTGGGTAGATGTGAGTGGTTTATGTTCATACCAGAAATTGATAAAGTGTCCTTGTATGAGAATCAGAAGTGTAGAGCAGTAAACACCAGCTTTCTCAGACATTTGGTGAGAAGGCTGTTTGTCTGTATCCTGTGCTTTCCCACAGTCCTACCAACTCCTTTGACAAGAGCTCAAGATAGGAGGAGAGGCTTCTTCTAAGCCACAAACAGAATAGGAAACATAGCTTTGATTACAGCAGGCTAGCTCAATGTAGTCAAGTAGCTCTGCTAAAATCAGCAGATTTTCCTCTCTGCAATTGTATATTTGAAGTACAAGTTTTTCAAAAGGGAAGTCTGGACTTTGTGCCGGTCTAGGCTTAGTTTAACATGGGTTGCCAAGGTTCTTTGAACTACCGCAATATTAAAGCACCAAGATTCTGTCTTGTGGAAGGAAGCTTTCCAGTTTGTGCTACATATGAAAATTCCCAGTAATTTCCTCATCGAGTGATTGCTTAAAGAAACCTTTAATAATAGGCCTAAATGCTCCTGTCTTAACAGCACCAGGTTTGCTTTTAAATTCCTTTGTTATGAATGGTTCCTGAGACATTAGTAAGTTGTTTTTTTCTAGGAAAGAAGTGGTCATATTTTACATCTCTGGAAGTTAAACCAACAACCTGCAAATTTATTGGATAAGATAACCTTCATCTAGATTTTGCAGGAATAAACGTGAAATAAACATCGCTACTTTTTAAAGAGGCTTTTAAAAGGGGTTCAAATACTGCTCCAGCCTTTGAGTTCTTGCACTGATGTATATTGCAATTGCTTTTTCTTGTCTTGGTACTCTTTCTGTTGCTTGTTCATGAAGGAAGAGGTGTTGACATCTTTAACCTGTTGTTTCAATGTCAAATGTTGAAGTTTTGGCAAACCTAAAAGGCTTTTCTTTTGATAGTCTTAAACATCCCTCTCAGAGATAACTGCGCTCAGCTTCCAGAAAGGCACACTTGACATGTATTTGATAATTTAAATGTCTGTAAAAGCCAGCTGTCCTCCTTCAGAAGCTCTTTAAGAGTACCCCATCCATTCCAGAACAAACATCGTGATAAGAGCATGTGCATTTAATCATACAAGACTGCTTAGAAACTGTATAAACATAAATGAACCCATACAGTACGATGTTTAAGTTTAGTACATAAGTATGATGCTCAGAAGCCAGTGCAGCTGTTTCTCTTGGATTTTGCAGTATTTTTGTAGTGAAGGCAATCTGATGTGTAAGTTTCTGAACTGGGTAAAACATCTTACCCCTTGCCTTTCCCACCCTTCCATTTGAACCTCTCAAATCCCAGGAAGAGCAATACCTGGTTGTGGACACCAGTGAAGTATTTGTGCAGGTAGTAACAGCTGTGTCTTACAGATCATGTCTAAAAGGACACAGCCTGTTCTTCAGAAAATTTTGAGTATCTTTCAAGCTCTAATTTGGGTGATTTATGTAAATCAGGAACAAATCAAATAGCTAATTTGTCCCATAAAGTACCCTGATCCTTTACAGCAAGGACAGCTCTGAGGTCTGCTTTGTCCTTCGTTCATCAAGTCACCTGAGGTTTTGTGATCTCTCCTTTTTGAGCAAAGGAGGTAGTTACAAGAAGTCTGCCTGTTCTTTTCCTTCAGGTATAAACAATTTTTAGAGAACTCCAAAAAACGCATGAACATGAGCTTTTTGCTCTAGCTGTTACTAGTTTATTATAAAGTAATCAGTTGATTTCTTAAGTCAAACAGTTGTACAAGAGAATCACTTTAACTGAATTGCAAAAGCTTATGGTGATAAGCCATATCTAATAGAATCTTGGACTTAATGTGCCAGGAGATGAAGGATGGAGATTAACCTACAGTTTATGGGGTGGTGTTCATGTGGTTAAAGCATTGTCTTGTCTGCATGCTCAGCATGTAAACCACCCTTGTGCTTCAGCATTGCACATACACTTCTAAGGGCACCAGAGCTGATAAAATGGTTTGGGTTTAATTCTAGTGAAATTTTTTTTGAAATGTTTTTTTGCTGTGAGTGTGCAAAGTGAGAAAGTTAGCGATAGTCTTGATCCATTTTCTTTCATAAGGAATTTCATTGCTTAAACCCTGTAAAAATTGCATCCATACCTTGAAAGAATTTTAATAAAAAAACTTCCTCTTTCTTACATAGTAGCACATCCTAAAAAAATGCAGAGCCATTTAATTACTTCATTAGAAGGCCTTTGTGATTAAAGCAGCCTTGTGTGCTTACCTTGTTTTACCCAGATTAAGTTTGCCTGTTGGAATCCAGTGCAGATGTGCAACTTGCAGTTTGGTGGTTGGGATTGTGGGAAGCACCATATATCTTGTATTTCACCAGTTTAACAAGTAAAGGAAGTAAATAAATGGAGAAAGGAGTTCTCTGTTTTCTTCATAAATGATAAAAATAAATCACTGTGCACATTGTCCTCTCTCACCCCATTATGGTTTAGCTTGTTCTAGTCTTTTAGCAAAATGAGCTCATCCTTTTAAGGAGCATTCTTTGTCATTTGTCGGTTAGTATCTCAGTGCTGTAATTGCTTTTTTAGAGACATTGCCACAGGCCTGAGTAATAAATTGAGTGTGCACTTTCTTAATAGCTTATCGTCATACTGGTTGGATGCAATAAAACAAGCATTATATAGTTTCTGCCTTCAAAATCATTATGGGTTGACAAGTGCAGACAGTAACAATTCTGCTGCTGATTTGTCCTTCAGTTCCTTTGTAGTATGTGGTTCTATAAAGGTGACAGAGCTTTTCCTGGGCTTCAGACATGTAAAACTTCAGAGTTGGCAGTGCTGGCTGCAGAGTAGCTCTTGGCTGTTTCAGGGTCACACCATTTCTCCAGCAAAGTCTCTGGTTCGGGTTCTGGTAACACCCCTCTGCCTGCCCAGAACGTGCTCTGTAGATACCGGTGATGAGAACTAAAAAGCAGCACTGAACAGGCCTCACGGAAGTGCCAGTGCCCTCTTTGTTCACTGTAGGACGTTTTCTGAGGGCCGGCAGTGTTCAGGGAGCTGCTTTGCTCAGACCATTTGTATCTACAACTGTAGCAGTCACTGCCTACAGCCAGGGCTGTGAAAGTGGGCCTTGTTTGCTGAGCACATTAAGGTCCACTTAACTGTGACAAATAAGCTTCAAGGAAAGCCTCTGGGCAGACTGGAAACCTCAGTCCTTTTTGTTCCTTGAAGTCATTACCCAGTGCAGAAATCAGGAGGTAGCCTGCACCATCCAGAGAATCTGAGTCTTGTGACTCTCAGAGACAAAACTTACAGGAAAGAAAATAGTTTTGTAAATTGCAACCATCTCTTTGTGTTCTTTTTAATCTGGAGGGCCTTTCTTGTCATAGTAAGAAATTTCTGTATTTATTTAAAACTACAGAAAGCTTTCAGCTAAGATATTTTACTTTTTAAGTAGGCTGAAAGTGCCTGCAGGTGGCTAAAGCATCTCGGGTGACAAATGATACTTGGTTGCACTACCACAGTCATTTTACAGTGCCCAGGCAGTACATTGCTTTCCATGTTCTTGCCTTACAGACTGTATTTTGACTTTTCTCCAGATGTACATTTTGAGGTCACGAGGCAAACTGTAATCTTCTAAGATTCCTCCTGACCTCAGGAGCAATTCAGCAATAAGGATTGCTGGACACGACTTGTAAGAAAAAAATGGTGTGAAATTCTAATCTTCTGTTGTGTGCTGAACTCCTCCTGTAGAAAGCCTGACATCTGTCCAAGAAATTGAAATTTAACTTAGGTAAGGGAGACATTTTAATGGAATTGTTTTTCTTCACAGGAGTCTGTAA
Source organism: Gymnorhina tibicen (assembly GCA_013399875.1). Classification (NCBI taxonomy): domain Eukaryota; kingdom Metazoa; phylum Chordata; class Aves; order Passeriformes; family Artamidae; genus Gymnorhina; species Gymnorhina tibicen. The sequence continues at coordinate 670,287 of VXAZ01007367.1, forward strand.
CAGACTACACTACACCTTCTTCTCATCCTAACACAGTGGCTACTAGCAGTACAAAAATGGAGGAGACTTTGGTGACGAACGTAAGTCTATTGCAGTGATCATCTTGACTTTGAAGACAAGAAAATATTTTCACACTTCTTTAAAGCACCAAATAGTGCCTTCAGTGAACAAGTCCACAGGGTTCCTTTCATGTGAACTAGCTGGGCTTTTTCCAGTAATCTTACTCTGAAGGACATTTGGTTTGATTAGTACCTGCTCTGGAATTCTTCAGGTATTTTCTTGTCTTTTGAACAATCACAGTGAGCTAAAGAGCACAGAAAGTGGAGATGCTTATAGGAACAATACTAAAAAAAAGCAAAAACAGGCATAATGAGGGAATGTGTTCTTGGCAGCAGTTTGGACTTGAGCCTGGTACCAGTAGCAAAGCTCTTTCAACTGAGTTTGAAGAAAGGCTCTTAGGAACAAAGGAGTTTTGAACTGTAGCCTGAAATCACAGCAACTGCATGTAAAGGGAGCAGCTGAATGGTTGTGAAAGCAGACTACAGGCTTCCAGGTGTTCAGTTGCTATGGAGCTGAGATGTTTGCAGCCCTCAAAGCCAGTGCAGTGATCCTGACTTGTGAGCATGGCATAGTGATTGAGAGAACCAGCTGGGTTGTGACTTGTAGCAAAATCAAGTTTGTCTTGAGTGTGTTGGGGCATCAGGGAGCTTGGATCTTGTGATTCTTGTTGTTTGAGTAACAGAATTAGCTCAGGGTTGAGTCACTTGTTGATAGAAGGAAGAATCATACAATAGGATCTCAGTTTTTTATGAAGATGTCTTGTGAATTTCATCTAAAAATGCTTCTCAGCTTACTGCAGCATCATTTTTAAGCAGTACTGATTGAACTTCTTACTCTTCTGCTGGCTTTTCTGGTAGTGTTGTGGTTTTTGCCTTTGGTGGTTAGTGTGGAAAACTGAATTCTTTTGTGTAAATGATGTCCAATCCTTGTGGATGTTGGAGTTGAATTTCTAACACAGGAATTAGGGGTTCCTGGCCACAAAGGATCTGTGCCATCCCCTGCTTCAAAGCTTCAGTATCTGTCTTTTGGATTAGCCTTATCTCATCCAGTGAAAGTCCATTAGCTGTGCTATGAGTAGAGGAAGGAATGGTTAGGAGTAATAGACTGGCCACTGCAATATTTTTGATTCATTTCCTTTAAAACTTCTAGGAAATCCAGTGGAATTTTCATAGGCAAAGATAGCAATAGCATTATGTCAGGTTATTTCCCCAAGTATCACATCTTTCATCTTTTGAAAGAGAAAATAACTGAATTCAGTGATTGGATGGCAAATCTGTTGTAGTTTGTTTCATGGTCCTGTGATTTTGCAGGTCTATAAAAGCTTCCTCTTTTCAGAAACTGCATCTCAGAACTCAAGGTCACGAAGCCCCGTGTACTGTATTGGTACAAAAAGGGACAAACTTGGCTTGGGAAGAATTTTTGCATATCAGTAAACTGAAATGGTACTTGAAATTAAATCCCCAAACAGACAATTGGTGTTTGTTTATGCAGAAGACATGGACACCTTAAAGCCTTAATCTTCAGCCTCTTAGAGAGATGAGAAGCATCTTGGCACCTGCTGAGTGGCCTTTCCTTGCCTACCAAATTTTCACCTTATTTTATCAGTCTCCCTGCCAAATGCTCAAGCCTTGAAGAAATTGTAGCTCACTTGATAAAGCTTGAGCTTTGCTTTCTGGGGCTTTTCTAGTAGACGTAGTTAGAATGTGATGTGTGTTGCCTGCCTTTCAGGTGCCCCTGCCCCACACCCTTCCCCTCCCTAGGAGGGAGACTTTACAACAGAGCTCCAGCCTAACTCCAGTTTCTCCCGCTACCGTCGACCTCACCCTCAAGGTATGTACCACATCCCTCTAAGGGTCGTTTTCTTGCATGCAGGGGAAAAAAGTTATTGGAGAACTTGCTGGTAAACCTTTTTTTAGAGCCTTCCTTTGTTTCCTCTGCTGAACTGCTTTTGCATATAAATGGATGGCTGAAACACGAGACTCTATCAAAGGATGCATTTAAACCATAAATTTCTAACCCCGTTTTGCATTAACACTTGGCATCTCAAACAATCTTGGCTCCCACTGCCCTGAAAAACCAAGATCCTAGAGTTTTAGCACTGGACCATGGTGCTCATGGCAAACCATCAGAATCTGACTGAGGTTTTTTGAGTGTTGAGCTTAAAATAAGTTGCTGGGTTTGGTGTAAAGGCTTTAAGGATTTGCTTGAAAAGCCAAGCTTGATTTCTTCTTAGCTGTAAGACTTTGGTGCAGCGATAATGTGGTTTTGAGTTGGATGGCTGAAGTTGCAGTTAGTGACTTTTAGATGGTGTGTTGGTGTCTCTGAAGGGCAGTTAGATCGGCGAGTCAGAACGTGTTTTGTTGTGTTATAAATGTTCTGTTGTTTCCTGTTCTCCAGTGCAGAGCAAGTGTGTAGAATATTTTGAGTGGTGTTTTCCCATTTTGTTGGATTTTGGACTGTGTGCATTGTATAACTCACTAACAGAGTTGGGCTCTAGCTTTGCTACTGTATTTTTAGAAGTTGTTGGGGTTTTTTTCTTCTTTTGGTGTCCTAGATCTGCTTTGTGATTTTGACTGCAGGTGGCTGAGCCAGTAGAAGTATTGTTGCCGCTTCTGGTATTAGGGAATAGTGATGTTTGACCTTAGGTTCTTTACGTTTTTAGAAGAAATGAAACTTGAGATTGTATGCAGAACTAATGCTTTGGAGGAACTTGCTTGTCAATCCCAGTGAGACTTGTCGCACTGGCATGGTTTGACAGCTGCTTGCTTGTGTTCTCTACAGATGAGAAATACTCATGTTCTCTTGTTGAACCTTTGCTTTTCTTCTGCTAACACTTTATTTCCTAGAAAAAGTATAACATCTCTTTAAAACAATAGACTTGCAAAAGTGGGGAGAGCACTGTGGAGAGACAAGTAGTTTTAAAAAAACCTGGTTTTCTGCTACATTCTTGTGTAGTAAGTTACCCTAATATGACTTTCTGGCGTCTGAAAGTGTTGTTCTGAAATAGCCTCTGACTGTTTTGCAGCTGGAGATTGAATCCTGTGTCATACAGGTAGGGCTGTTACTGCAGAGCATGGGACACTGCTCAGTTACAGAGCAAACTGTGGTGTCTGTGTCATTCATCCTGCAGTTTCTTTTCCTGCTGTTGTAGTGCCAGTGATTTCTCAGTGGATGATAGATTTTGGATGTGTGGTAACAAAATAGGTCAAAGACCCATGTTTTGAGGCTACTTTGAAGAACCTTATGATCAAAATCTGAATGGAAAGCTATTTGGAAGCAGCTTTGTCCCTGATTTCTTTATTCCAAGCACTGGAGCTCTGCCTCCTTTTCACAAATGCTGAAGGCAACAGTCTTGTTCTGAAGCACGCACTGAGACTGTCACTTTCACAGCAGGCCTGTAGTCCAGGCACAGCTCTGCCCTTTATCGTCCTCTTCAGTAGAATCCTTGCTTCTTTCAGAAGATAACTTTTGGAGCAGGAGACGGGAAAGCATTCCCTTCATTTTTTTAAAAGAACAAAATGTCCAGGTTCTGCCTCCATAAAGGATTAATCCTTGCACCTCCTCTTTACTCCATCCCCTGTCACAGAAAGCTGTCTGTGAAGAGACTTGTGGGGAACTTGGCCACAACTGTTCTCACTACTTGGCATCATTCTTCAGTGGAGGTATAAGAGGCTCATATGGGAAGCCTTGTTGAGATCTTGTTTCCCTGGAGTAACTTTGCTAAAGACACCTGTACTAAGACATCCTCTTAAGGACTTGGCTTGTGGGCCTGTTGGTAGGTAAGGAGCTGAGCAGAAGGAAGTACAAAGCAATCTCAAACTGAGCTGCTTGGCCCTCTTCATGTCCAAGGTTTCATCTAAAATTCCTGTGTAGGCATCTGGTCCAGAATCTGACATGTTTGGACTTCTTTTTCTAACCATTTAGACTTTGGTGTATTTAAGGAAAGGCACATTGGTTTTTGTCTCCAGTGGAGGTTTTGGGTAATATGTACAGGACTGTTATTGCAATGTGAAGGCCCCAATGGATCAGTGATGAAGAGAAGCCTCAAGCAGCCATGATCTCCTCCTTGTGCCCTCTTTTCCCTGTAAGTGAGTAGTGAAACTACAACACTGTCCTCAGTCTCACTTAATTTAGAGCCTCTTATTCCTCCGTATCTGGTCTGTAGATGGTGCTGCACAGGCATTCCTAGAGTACCGATCTTGCTTGCATCTTTTTTTCTAGCTTATAAAAATTAGAGGTTGCTAAGAAGCTCTCTAAAAGCAAAGCTGGTAGAAAACTTCAGGACTCTGTTACGTGCCGTGTATGTGACAAAATGCAGTGTGTAGCTTTTGCTATCAATAGTTTCTCCAGGACATCATGAAACCCAGTGAACATAGTTGAACCTTCTACACCTTCTCTATTCTGACAATCACAGGTACTTATTCACTTTCTCTTAATGCCAGTGCAATACACCTAAACAAAATCATTTCCAGCATGTTAGTGACGAATAAAGATGCCTTGTCTGTAAGAATCAGGACCAATTTGGAGGAAAAGGTTGTGGAGAGGAAACAGGGAATGATTGCTGGGGAAGATGATCTCAAAAATGAAAATAGGTGACTTGCCCCCAAAGGATTTAACATGTAACTAAGTTTCCCTCCTCCCCTTTATTCTCTTCAGGAATCCAGAACTCCCATTTTCCACATGGGTGTGTATTGATCACCTGTGACCCACTTCTTTCAATATTGCTCTGCTTTTTTATCACTTCTGAAGCATCTAGACAAATAGCCTAAGCCATGTTTAGTCTGTCCAGACTGCCTAACTCATGTAAAGCAGGGTAGGTTGACAAGTGTGGCTTTGAGAGACTGCAGGTCCCAGTTAGGGGGGCGGGCTCTCTTGATGCAAGCAGTGAGGGCAGACTGTAGTGAGTATATATTTGCCCCTTAATGTCCACCACTAAAGACAGCACCTGGCCTCAAGGAACTTACAGTGAGCAAATTCCGCTCTGTTAGCTCTGCTAGCTCTGTGTTTCCATTGGAGACAGCTGAAGGTTGTGCAGAAGTTCATGGACTGTGTTTGAGCTTTTAAATTAGTGAGTGTAGACTGAACATTGTTATTTCCTGTTCAGTGGACCCTCAGAAGTGTCTCAATTTAGATTTCACATTGTGTGTCTAATGTAGCAATAAATAGATTTTATTGGCTGCAGTAAAATAATGTTGTTCCACTTCTGGTGGAAGATAACTGTGTCTATAATATTTAAGGGTTCATCTCCCTTGCTGTGCAAGACATAAGCTCATAATTATTATAGAAATAGAGGAGCGTGAAGCATTTTTATCTTTAACGTAAAGCAGCATACACAAGCTGTGTCAGCTTGTGGTTGCTTTTTGAGCAGCAGTTGCTTTGGAAGTCTAAACTTGACTGCTGTCATGTTTACTGACGTGTGCGGTAGATATCTTTGTTGGTCACTCAAAGTGGATGATTTACCAAGAAAGCAAGGGGCTGCTTCATTTAAATAGCCCAAGTAACTTGGAAGTAAAGGACTTGATGGAATTATTTAGAGGGGGGTTTTACCTTTCTTTTGCTCACTGTGTCTTTGCTCTTCATGTCAAACAAAACCAAGCCAAATTAGTGTGAGTGAATTCTCCTTTGAGCATTGGCTGTTAAGATGATGAACTGTGCACATGTGCAGTTGGAACAGATGACCAGCTCCAACTTCAGGCTGTATGCTTTTTTGCATGAATAGAGTTGCACGATTACAGCAACTTCAAAAAGAGGCTCGCATGAAGCCCAAATTGCCTTTTGACTAAAAAGAACTGTTAAAAGAGGAAGGATGACTGGTTGAAACTTCCTAATAGATGAGGAAATTTTTTTTCTTTTAAATAGATGGAGTCTGCACGCAAAGCATGGGAGAATTCCCCAAACATGGGGGAGAAGAGTTCGCCGGTGACCTCGGCAGCGTCTCCCATTGCTGGTAGCAGCAGCAGCAGCAGCAACGCTGGGCCAAGCAGTGGCACTTACAGCTCTTTCTCAAGTGCATCGATGCCTCCTATTCCTGTGGCCTCAGTTACCCCCACAACTTCCCTCTCAGGTACCACATGTCAAAGCTGTAATATCCTGTTGTGTTGTTCCTTGCTTATATTTTTCAAGGGATTGGATTCCCTTTGGGATTGTTTAATGCAAAGCTAACAAAAGGTTTATGCTAGAAATGGAATGTCGGATCTGAACAGCAACTTCCCAAATAATCTGTTAACTGACTTCACCTGTTTCACTTCAGTCAGCTGAAAATAGTACTAAGATGTCTCTCTGCCTAAGCTACTTACATGGACTTGAAAGAGGAGGTAAACTTCTCTTGTCCACCTTATTGGTTTCATTTTGTTCAGCCAAATAGAGGCAAGCACGTAGATCTTGGAGCGGAGGATAGTTCTGATGTCCAGCTAATTGCAGTCTTATATCCAGTCGTGCTCTTGCTTTTTAAGTTAAAGCTTCAAGAACTCATACCAAAACCTGTTTGCAAAAGGCAGAGCGAATGACCAGCTGTTCTTCACAAACAGCTCTGGTTGCCACTTTGGTTCTTAGCAGCATACAAAAGTTGCTGTATCTGGTTAAGTCTTCATGCCTTGGAATATTAAAATAAATCTCCATGAGAGGCACAACTAGTGTGTGTTGCAATGTTTTGTTGCATAACTAACCAAGCTGCCTCCTTCACTACTTATGTGTGCTCCTCTACCTGAAAAGGAAGATATATGAGGGTTGCAGAACTTTCCACAGTGAACTCAACAGAGTTGTCTCCATGTTTTCTTATGTTGGTGGAAACAGCTGCATTAGGTTTCAGTGTTTTACCAGTTGTGGCTGTGCTTACAGAGCTGTCCCAAAACTTTGACTTCTGAATGATGAGGCTTTGAAATGTCTTTGAAAGCATCTCTTGCTTCTGTCCTCCTAGGAGCTGGGACATACACAACCTCTTCACTGAGTACGAAGACTGCGAGCACCTCAGACCCTCCTAATATCTGTAAAGTGAAACCCCAGCAGTTGCAGACAAGCAGTCTGGCTTCTGCCAGCCACTTTTCCCAGCTGAGCTGCATGCCATCCCTCATTGCCCAGCAGCAGCAAAGTCCCCAGGTCTATGTGTCTCAGTCTGCAGCAGGTAATGGTGTTTGTGGCTGAGAAGCTACACATCTGCTTTTTTTGAATCTTGAAGCTGGAGATTTGAATTTGGTTCTGGTTTTTCTCTGCAGTAAAGAGGGAATGATAAAGAGTGTTCTGTAGGCAAATACTCTCTAATTGTCTTACTCTAAATCTGCAGTGCTCTATCACAGAGTACAAAGGTAGTGCTGTGTTAGTTTGTTGAGGAAAGTAAGTTTGAGTCTCAAATTCTGTTGTAGAATTGTAAATTGCTGTTTAAGACCAGGAATGATTTAGTCTTCATTTCTTTCTTAAAATGCTACAGTAGTTGAGAGTTGTGACATTTTTTTCTTCAAGGAAAATCCCACATCTAGTTAACAATCTAGTTAAATTACATGACAATATAACAAGTTCTTGCCCTTCACCCAAATGCCTTTTTTGGCGAGAATCTGTTGTTCATCCCTCCAAAATTGTGTGGGATTAATGATACCTATGCAAGACTGGTAGATTCTGAGGGTGAATTGGAAAAGATAGCAAAGCTGGTGAGGCACCCAGCTCTCCAGCGCTGTTCCTTCTCCCAGGCTCTCTGGTAGCTTTTACAGTGGGAAGTACTGACAGTAGCTGCATCTCTAACTCTTGATAAAAATCTTTCTAGCAGGGAGATGTTGGGAATCAGGTACTAATTGTATTGCTCTTCTTGAGGTACTACAGCTCAAATCCCAGCATTTTATATGGATACAAGTCATCTGTTCAATACCCAGCACGCGCGTTTGGCACCACCTTCTCTAGCCCAGCAGCAAGGCTTTCAGCCAGGCCTTTCTCAGGTATTTGGGTATTCCTAATTCTCTTTTTTTCCCTCGCTATCCATATTGCCTTTAAAGTTCTACTAATGATCTGATGGGGGCAGGGGAGAGTGAGACTAAAGACTGCAAAAAATGAGGTCATGCCTATCCTTGCTGTTCGTTCTGGTGCGTGCAGGCAGGGTTTGATTATTTGTCATGCAAGTTGAGAGAATAAGCTTCCACTCACAAATACGTGAGTTCATACTCCTAGGAGGTGTTTCTGTGGCCGTGTTAGTGCAGTCTTACTCAACTTTTGTAGCACAAAATTATATGCAATCTCCTGCAGTTGTTTTGTATGCAGATCTGAATATTTCACTCAGTTTCTGCTGGTTATTTGTGAGAAAAAGCGTAAGATAAAACTGGAAAGTAATTTTCTTAAGGGCAGTAAATACTTGGGATTTGACATATCCTGGCACATTTAACTGTAGGTTTTCTAACTTAATGTTTTCTCTTTTATGCAGCCTGCTTCGGTTCAGCAGATCCCCATCCCCATCTATGCACCTCTGCAAGGACAGCATCAAGCTCAGCTGAGTTTAGGAGCAGCCCCAGCTGTTTCACAAGCCCAAGAGTTGTTTAATTCCTCCTTACAACCTTACAGGTAGGTAGCATATGCAAATTTCTTTGGGGTTTTAGTGTCAGAATTACTGAGCTTTGTTCCCTGCAGACTTGGGTTCTGTGCTCCATAGCTGCCTCATCTTCCTGTCTTTCCCAAAATCTCCTTTGTCTGATAACTGTGTATGCAGATTGTCTGCCTTGTACAGAGTAGTTGTGAAATCGTGGGTTCAAAAATCATGCATGATAGTTGTATCTTTAGGAACTCAGGCTAAAGAGCTGAAAACATCAGTCTGGCATACTAAGAGAACAGAAAATGTCTGTCCCTTTAGTTCAGCAATTTGTTTGTTTTTCCTAATCAAACTAACATTGGAGTCTTGAAACACTTTGAAGTTCCAGTTTGAACTCATGGGTGGTAAAAACTTTGTTTCAGATGTGCAAGGGGCAGCAGGGTATGTTTCAGAATGTTTTCTGTTTCCTGTAAAAGATAACAGGAAGACCAGTATCTGTCAAATGGCACTGATAGCCAGACAAACGTCCTCTGTAAGCCTCTCCAAAGCTTCCTTGCATTTCCTATCAAAATTGATTCACAGCAGTATAATTTGGACAAATGTTGTTAGTTCCGCTTTGAGAAAGCTTCTTAGGAATTTCAATTAGAGGGTTTTGCATGGGCTGTAGTTAAACCTGCTTGTTGCAATGTAGAAGGCTGAGGCCACAGAAGGTTTAATTAACTACATTTGTATCCTGACTTTGTGCTTGGCTGACTTTTTGGGACCAAATATTGCTTGTCCTACAGCTGACAAAAGCTGTTGCAAACCACTGGCTAATTGCAGAAATACAATCAGGCTGGCATGTGGTCCAGATTAAATAAATCTGATCACACACAAACATGGCATTAATGGAGTTCTAACAGTTTGAGTGCTTCTCCCACATTGTAAATGTGCACAGGAGGATAAGCTTGGAGATGTACAGATTGTTGGTTTAAAACAATAGAACCAAAAGTTAAAAGTGAACCAAAAAAAAAACTTGTGAAAAAGATTTTGGCTCCATTGAAGACAATCCTCTGCATACAATCTGGAAAAGTTTTTCCAGACTATGATTGTTAAGAGTGTTTTGCAGTGAAGGAAGCGTGCAGAACAAAGCTCGCCCACATGTGGTCACAAGCAAACCCCACCACACCAATAGATTAACAGGACCTGTGCTGTGGTCAGACATATCCAGCACAGGGTAAAGTAAAAAGTGTTTCCACATCAAAAACACTCATCCTCTGATCTCAAGGCTTTGAGAGGGGCATTTATTTAAAAACTCTTGATTCTTCAGTCTGAAGGTGGCTACTCAGCAAGCTCTTAATGGGAATGTTTGGATAAATAATTCTGATGGACTAAACCGGTCTGTGGTGCTTTGCTGTACTGGCTTTGGTCTTCTTTAAACAAACTGCGACTTACCCATGCTGGTGACAAAAGAATTGAATATATGGTTAAAATTAAAGGCTGTGAGGTCTTTTGAAACAAAAACATTTATTTGGAAGCTACCATTGTCAGCATCCAGTGATTTAAGCTGTAAGTATTAGAAGTTGGACTGTGGAGTCAAGAGAACAAAGTTAACAACAGTTAACTTAATGACCGAGTGGGGCTACTCACGTGTGCTTTCCTATTCTACCTTGTAGCACAGGAACTAAGAACGGGCAGCTTTTCTATGTTACAGTTAAGTTACCCAAGAACTATTTCAGCATGAATGTCTAAATAGCTAATTGGGATATAAGATTTTGGTAAAAAGCCTCATCGTTTTTTCCTGTGGCCTTTAGTAGCAGCTATTATTTTGTTGTGTGCAGAGTAAATTGAAAAAAAATCTATGTTTCTCAAGCGAAAATTTGTTCAGTAGAGCTAAGCATCCTAATTCTGTTTAAAGAATATAAGCTGTACTCTTCATTTTTGGTGGCTCGTTGTTGAACTCCGTCAGAATTTTTGTGAATGACACTTCAATCTCTTGCAGATCTCAGCAAGCTTTTATGCAGAGCGGTTTGTCTCAGCCATCACCAGTGGTTCTGTCTGGCACAGCCTTACACAACTTCCCAGCAGTGCAACACCAGGAGCTGGCTAAGGCACAGTCCAGCCTGGCATTCCAGCAGACTTCCAACACTCAGCCTATTCCTATCTTATACGAGCATCAGCTTGGGCAGGCTTCAGGACTGGGAGGCTCTCAGCTGATTGATACACACCTTCTGCAGGTAGGAAACGCTCCAAATGCAGAACTTCTGCAGTGGGCTGATACAGGAAATCAAGTCTTGCTCAACTTGGGTGGCAGGAAACTTAAGACACTTGGAAGAGAATGTTCTTTTAATTTAATTAATGTACATTAGCATAATCTCTGAATTGAGGCTTGTTCCCCAAATTACAGGGCTCCTTGCACTCTGTCATTAATTAGAGCTTCAGGTTTAATTTCTGTTAATGATGATAAAGGGCTGTTCCACCACCTGCAAATGAGAGCTTTATCACAAAGTGAAACCTTCGGGTTTGTCAGCTTCCCGTGCTGTGGTTTCTCCTGCATTGGTTGATGCACTGCAGAACTGCTCTCCTAAATGCTCTTAATGGGATGGTGTCTCTTGCTCTTCCTAGGCCAGAGCTACGCTCACTCAGGCTTCAAACCTCTACTCTGGGCAAGTCCAGCAGCCTGGCCAGAGCAATTTCTACAACACTGCACAGTCTCCAAGTGCTCTCCAGCAGGTAAACTATGGCATGGTAAATTTCCTACATTGTATTCTTCCTAAAAGCATGTTGTGGTTGATGATATCTGTGGGGTGGGAATAGAGGGGAGGGCTGAGACAACCTTTAATTCTTCCAAAATAAAAATTGAAGGTTAATAGTGAAGGAGGGCTACAGCAGCACAAACTGAATGGCTGAGAAGTTGGATGGCCTGCAGTTCATGTTGATCATTTGTCCCTGGCATCCTTCTCTTGAATAGTTAATTTTTCAGTGATGGGCAAAGATTTAATTGGCATAATGCTGTTGCTAATTGATTGAGGCACATGATGCCTTTATGAAAGCAGATATCAGGAGTGGTGGAGAGAGAGGGGCAAACTCCAGGTGCTTAGTGAAGCCTGATTGTTAACACCAGTTCTCACTGAGCTGGAACCCAGGAGTGCTCCATATGCCAGTGATAGCCAGCACATAGAAAATAACTGAGAAGTCAGCAGATAGATGATCATGCAGGACAGCAAAATAACTCCACTCGTTTGAAGGTTTTTTAATTCTTTTGTGAAAGAACTGCTAAATTTCCCTGTGCAAGCATTCTGTCATATTTACAGGATACTGTCTAGTGGTTTCCATCTTCTGGTTTGGTTTTTTAATTGAAATGGCTTCAAAAAAAACCTTGTGATGGATTGATTTATTATAATAGCGTACCTTATACGCAGGAAAAGTTCCCAAGACACAAATCTAGAAGAGTCTTTAAAAGATTGGATGTTGTCTGTTGGAAATCTAGCACAGAGTTTCAAGGACCTTTTAAAAGCATTGGTGCTTTTAATGTGTTCTGTTTTGGCTGTCTCTGTAGTTTTAATCTCTTACCCTTCATAGCAGAATCCAAGTAAGCCTCTAGCATTTGGAATCTCCTATGATTCTCCTAGTCACATTCAGAATATAATTTTGCCTAAGGTAGTGGATTGTCAGACCAAGACATGCAGTAACTCCTGCCAATGAGGTCACTGCTGTGGTATTTCCATGTTTATCATTACCACTCTCTGGTGTTTTCAGCCCACAGCACTCACGGTAAACGCAAGCAAGGGACAGGCTATGTATTTTTGGCCTTGTTTCTAAGCTCAAACTGCTGGTTGTTGTAACTCCTGGAAAGTGAAATATATTTTCATCCCAGGGTCCTTGGATGACTAAAACTATTTGAAGTGAACAAATAAGCCAGTCCAGTCCTGTCCTGCCCCCCTACCCCCAAACTGGTTATTTTGTTCTACTTTTGTTTTTTGAGTTGAATTAAACTGCCCCTGTCACACAGTGAAATCACGTTAATGATGTTGGAGGTAGGAGATCTCGTGCAACTTGGTTTCTGCAGAGCACAGACCCAAAGGCCATTAGACCTGATTATAAACGCAAACTGAGCAATAAATTGCCTGGATTGCTTGCAGCTCTCTGGTTAAATAAATAAACTCATTAAGCCATTTGCCTGGAATAAAGCTGAAATAGAGCTAGTAATGAACGGTACATAATGGCCTTTGTGTCTCTGTTACTGGTGATATTGTGCTCTCTCTCCAGGTGACAGTACCTTTGCCAGGATCACAGATTTCTTTGCCCAACTTTGGATCCACAGCACAGCCACTGATTGCCCTACCCCAGTCCTTACAACCACCACTACAGCACACCCCACCACAAGCTCAGGCTCAAAACCTGAGCAGACCTGCACAAGTGACCCAGCCTTTCAGAGGATTGATCCCAGCAGGAACTCAGCACAGCATGATTGCTGCAACTGGAAAGGTAACAACATTGCCACATCTAAGGGACAGAAATTAATTAGCAGCACAGCTGTTTGCTGGTTATATAACCAGCACAGCAACTTACATTGACTTCTTGCCTCTTAAAAATCTGCCTCAGCTTTAAAAGATAAAAAAGCCAGTCAAGGTTAGTGCCTTAGTGCCTGGGTCTGTGCATTTAGCTAAGGTTTAGTAGCTAACTTGGTGGTGGTCCATTTGCACTGCAGGAATACCTGGTTTGATAGTGACATCATGGACTAGTAGGGGATTTCATGTAGAAGCCATGTGGAAAATAGCACTGAGCTGTTGTTAGAGCAGCAGGGGACCAACATGACTCTGTCAGGGCTGGTGGCAGATTCTGGGCCTGCTTGTGTTCTGGACTCAAACCAGAGCAAGTTCTTCAGGTTCAAGGGTTTCCAGTGCAACAAAGGGGAGTTTTAGGGGCTTCAGTGGACTCTGTATCAGCCATGACCTTAAACCATAATTAAACTCTACTATTATTTCTGGGGGTCTGTCTTTCTGAATAGCACAGCATGGTACACATTAAGAATGTAGCATTGTATGCAAGACAGGATCTTTATGTAATGAAAAAAGAAAAGGCTGGTCTTGCAGCTCAGGAAAACTGAGTGACAGGTCCAGTAAGGAAATAACACTAAAACAGTGCAAGAAACTAGGGGGGAATTCTCTCGTCTCCTTTATGTGAAGCTGCTAAGGTAATTGCTAATAAGGGGATGTGTGGAGCTGGCTTCCAATCACAGGGTCTCTTGTCTTAGATGGAATCCCAGCTTTACAGGCACCGGGGATTTTCGGATAGTGTGCAGCACTCGGCAGTTGCAGTCCGCTTCCAGGTGAGCAGTGGGTGACACCCCTGGACATGGACACAGCTCAGCTGACTGGCAGGAACAGCAAGGTCTGCCCACCTCAGGGACTGATCTACCTCTGCAGCTGCACCTGAAATCCCTGCACCTTCTGGCCTAGATTTTAGGGTGCTTTTGAATGTAAAATAACCCCACAGTCCCAGTGATTTGCAGCTGTGATAAGAAAAATCTCAGGTGCTAATTCCATGTCTTGGACAGTAATGGCAGTCAGAATTTCAGACCACTTAGATGAAGTTTACATCTCCTCACCCCCAGAATGTTTACAGTGATTTTTCCACTGTGCGGTTTTCCAGCTTCATGGGATCTGGCCAAATCTTTTCAGCTTTGTAGTTGTTAGGAGCCCATTTTGCAAGCAGCAGCATGTTTCTTGCTGCAGTTGTCACTGGAAAATGATCGCTCATTTCAGCAAAAAATGAGGGAAGAGCTGCAGTGGGATGGTGGCCTTAGATGACTTTCCTGCCCTACTCTAAGATTCCCATCATGTTGCTGCTAAAGAAAGTCAACTGAAAACAGCCTCTCATTTTTAACTGATTTGTTGTTGCTGTTATGCTTCATGGGCACGTGTGAAATACACTGTTCCAAAAACTAATTTATTCTGTTGAGTGTATCTGCAAAATAGCATTCAAGAGTCATTTCTCCAGTTAGTCTGCAGATCGTTTTGCATGAATGACAGCTCCATTTTTGCTGTGCTTTGGGCTTGTTTATTTTTATAAACCTGAAGTATTTTATGGTATTCTTCTTCTCAGCATTTTTCAAGATTATTTCTAAATATTTTCATGTGGTACCTGAGATGGGAATCTTGGATAAGGAGATCTCAACTCCAATACATAACTTTTTTTCTTTTTTTTAGGGCCAAATAGATGAAATGACTCTCAAACCCCCTGTCATTATGCAGGAGGACCAAGTTAGAAAGCCAATACCATTGCTGCAAGTGCCAGATAGGGCAGGAAAGTTGTACACAGAGGTGCTTGTGGTGCTGGGCCTGTCCTAATTATAAGAGGCTGTTCTGCAGTCAGGCTTTCATCTCCATTTAAGTGACCTCTTTTCATTGAGGTAAGCTAACAGATGCTTAGCAAATATAATTTTTAAAATTAGAATTAACACGTCAATTGCTGTGTTTTTCAGATATCAGAAATGGACCTGAAGGCCTTTGGAGGTGGCATTGATGTTAAACCTGGAACACCACCAGTTACTGGCAGAAGTACTACCCCAACCTCCAGTCCCTTCCGGTAAATCTCCCTTAAGTTCAAAATTCCTTAAAACCAGGGCTAGAAAATATACCTAGTCATGCATGAGCAGCCTATTCTGGAAGGTATGAGGTGAGAGGCCACTGATACAAGATACAGTGCTTAATCTGAGTTCATGAGCAGCATTCCAGTAGGTCATCGCATCTGCTGTAGTTAAACAGAAGTAAATAGCTCCGAAATAAAATGTGAAATTTTTTTTTTTGGGTAAGTAATACTAAACAAGTCGTGAAATTACCTGGGGTTGTACCAGTAAGGCACCAAAGTGTCAGGGAAGGTGTACTTCGGAATAAAACTGTAAGACAGTTTATCTGAATTGTGGTGTTCAAAGTAAAAACACTTGAAGGCTTAGACAGCAATTGTGTCAACAGTTTTGTTAGAGGAGTAAGTGTTGTTGCAAGGTAAGCTGCTCCCAAGTGAAATTAGTAAACAAAACAGACTCCTTTAAGCTTAGAAAATACTGATGTGTGTAGCTTAGCTGGTATCCCTGCTGCTGGTGCCCCCCTGCTCATTTTGCCTGGAGTGTATCACCCACACCCTCTGCACAAGAACTCTGTGCAAGTCCAGCTGAGTTTCCTAAAGAAGGCTGTTCACTCTTTTCTCTTTGAGGGCTGTTTGCTGCTTCCCCCAGATAATCAGTCAAGCTTCATGAAATTCGTGGTGATTCAACACGTTGGAAGTTTTAATGGAGGGTCATGTTCTTAGCCAAATAAAACGGGGAGAGCATTTTCTGTGAATTCTTGAAAACTGTTCAAGTGCGTTTTGAAACATCTGACAGCAGGTCAGAGTAGAAGCAGCTGCATGTTCACTGCCTGTTGTGACAAGCTCTGAACTTGCCACGGTAGAGCAAAGAGTGAATGTAAAGGAGCAGGACTGAACATAAGATAGCAGGGATGGGGAGTGGAACACACATCTAACATCAGTGTTTCTGTCATGAGTACTTGGAGGAAAGGGCTCTTTCACACAGACATACCCTGGAATCTCATCGCCTAAATATTTCTGGTTTTGCTTTCTCTTTGAATTCTGAAGTTCTGAGGTTTTTTGCACATAGAAGAAGCTTCTATATAGAAAAAGTTTCACACCAGCTTTCCCAGGAGATTTATTCTTCCCCCCTCCAATGCTAAATTTCTAGTTAAGTTGTAACTAAGGGCAGAAACATCCTCTGAATGAAAGCAGTTTGATTTTAACTGGAGTTCTTTCCTTTAGGGCCAGTTCTACAAGTCCTAACAATCAGTCCAATAAAATGAACAGCATTGTCTACCAGAAGCAGTTCCAGTCAGCAGCTGCAGCTGTGAGAATGACACAGCCCTTTCCTGCACAATTTGCACCACAGGTAGGTGATTGGTGGCTTCCTACAAACAGATTTGTTCCTCTGTATGACCTGGTGGCTCTGACTCGACTGTTTCCCCTCAGGCTTTATCATGGGGAGATACAAAATGGAATCCTTTAAGTGAAATGGCGTAAGAAACCCGATTTCAAGATCAAAGCAAAAAATTACCTCTCTGATCTTGCTTACAAGTAGTGCTCATTTTGTGGTGTTTAATTTTGAGTTCTGTGCACGCTGAGGAATTTAATACAAGTTGTGAATGATGTAGAACAGACAGTTCTGGCTTCCCCGGGCAGCTGTAATGCACCTCATCCTGCAAAAACAGGTCATTTGCTTGGGGAAGGGGAGAAGCTTTGTGTCTCACAAGGGTCCCAGTGCATATTTTACATATGTAAAGACAAAGCAGATTTGCAGCTCTGAAGTACTGAAGAAGCAGTTCAGGTTGGAAAGGATCTCTGAGGTCACACAGTCCATACAAGGCAGGGCCGATGGCAGAGGGTTTTGATTTGCTTTGGCATTCCAGGGAGCACAGTTTACAAGGGTGGTGCATCTCTGTTGCAGGTGACTGGAGCCAGGCTGCTAGGGAAATGTAGCCTCTCTAAAAGTGTAGGATATTTCTGTCTTCCTTTTAGCATTTGGAGTGTTTGACTGCAGGACTTGAGATTTGATGTCTGAATTGTCACTGGCAGAAACTGCCTCACCTTCCTGGGGCTGCCTTTCACCAGTGACTGCTTCACTGCATTGTGAGGGCCTTTTCCCTGGTTACAAGCTGGATTCAAGTTGTTGGTGCTGCTTTCAGGCACAGCAGCACTGCAGGGCTGGTTTGTTCTTGCAGTTCAAGCCTATTTTCTTGACAGTCATTTCATAGCAGAGTAGCAACTTTTTCCCCTTTAAGATAATGCCAACGTGCAATCGAGTTGGCAATTTTCTAATTGAGAAATGTCTCTTTTTGTTGTTTTTCCCCCACTTAGATCCTCTCTCAACCTAACCTGCTCCCTCCATTGGTAAGAGCCCCATTTACTAACACCTTCCCAGCGCCTGTTCAGAGGCTGCCGGTAGTTCTGCATAGTCAGATGCCGTCTCAGATGACCACAGGCCTTATGAGCCACCCTCAGTTACCACGTGTGGCCAGAGGTCCTTGTGGATCAGTACCTGGAGCCAGAGGCACTCAGGCCCAGGCTGCGCTGAAGGCTGAACGAGACATGAAGGTCAGTATGTGAACAGCAGTGCTGTTAGCAGCAGTTCAGTCTGACAGCTCCCAGGGCAGGGATGTGTCTGCGAGTCACGGCTTCATAAAGTGCCTCTGGACCCCAAGCCAGTAGCCAGGCCCTTAGCAGCTGAACACAGACCTTCTCTAAGCCCTGGTGTTTTTTAATAAGAATTTTAGACTAAAATATTTGTAGGGAGCTTCCTGTCTCAAGTGGTCTTGTGGTCAGCAGTTGTGGAGCTGCCACTGCTGTCCAAGGCAAATGGAGGTGTCAGGAGCCTGATTATTTTTGAATGAGCACTGAAGCTGCACACCTAGCTGTTAGCTGTCATTTCTTCCCCAGCTCCTCCTATTTCAGCCAGCCTCACTCCTTGGTGACTGGAGAGTCATTTCCCAGTGGTTTGAAGTGCCTGTGGTGAATTCTCAGTGGTAGAATGCAGTACATGCTGCACTCTGCAGAAGAGAGGGCTGCATTTCAGTAGCAGGTGATGACAGTCACCTAACTTGTTACAGCACTTTGGGACCCTTCAGTTCGAGGCACTCTTCTTCCAAGGCAGGACTGTAGTGTGGGACATCTGTGTAGGGACACCTTTGGGCACTGAGCCTGTTTGCTGTAGAAAAGAAGTTGCTTGAATAGATGGTACTTAGCACCTTAATCTGCTGCCATTCCTGTAACTGGTGCACTGAGGTGTCAGAGCAAGAGAGTGTATTGTTCTGATTATGCATGGCTGTGGGAGAAGGGATTGCCCCTTAAATTCTGGGTGGTTGGTCCATTTTCTACCACCAGTTCATGCAGCCTGTAGATTTATCAGGTGATACTTTGTCCTGAGTGTGCACTGTGGATTCAATGTAGCCAGTCAGAGCAAATACTAACATGCAGTTCTGGTGTCCTTAATCTCCTGCAAACACTGCTGAGAGGAATGGGAGTTACTCTGTCATGCTTGGTTACTGGTGATCAAGTCATCCAGCCGTAAACTCAGGGGATGGCTGAAGTTTGGGCATAAGGTTTCAGGTGTCCAATCTGGCTCCAGTAAAATCAGGCTGTTGCTGCAGTCCTGCACACCAGAGTTCACAGGTTTGTTTTCTGTTCCGTTGCTGCTTGAGTTACTTGGAGCAACTACACAGTGTGAGAGCCAAGGCCTCTTGTTCCAGACTTTTGCTGTTTTGTCTGCTGTTGTTGTGTGTTAGTCCCAGCCCAGTTTTTTGTAAAAAAACAGAAAATACTCAGAGAGGTACATGGAGGCTTAGTGCCTGTATTTGGGGTTCCTTGCATTAAGATACTCCTTTTTAATTTAAAATAAAAAGGTTTTTGACTGCACTGGGCTTTATTGTTCAGCTTCCATAAGATCAAACTCTTAATGGAGTCCCTGCAGCCTGGGCAGGAAAGCCAAGTGCCTGCTCTGAAGTGTCTGATCTGCACAATATGAAAACTGTAACTGGAACATGTCACAGAGGCTGAATTCCACAGGTCAGGGTTACTGGCAGGATTCAGAGGAAGGAAGGAAGGCAGGCAGGCAGTAGTTTGTGCTGCCTGGGATGAGAGCCTCCTTGGAGCGGGAAGCAGATCAGGCTGCAGTTTACACACAACACAGTATTGACCCTGGTTCAGTTACATCCCAGCTTCAGACTCCACAGTCTGTGTCCAGAGCCACGGGGGGGAAATGGGGTGCTCATATTGTGCTGCTGAGAGAGGCCCTGTGCTCTGGAGGGGCAGCACACAGCAGGAGCAGCGACAGCTGTAGTGGCCCTCAGGGCCCATGCAGTGTCATGCAGGCACATCTGCCTCTGCTCGTGTCTGACCTGTGCTCAGGGGAAGCTGCAGTTTGAGCCTGCTGTCAGCTTTACCAGAAAGCTCTGCAATAGTAGTGGCATAAAAAGATGTTGGGTAATACTTCAAACTGTTGTTCCTGATTCTCTTTTTCGGGGAAGGATTAGGAAGAGCAAGGGAAGCCTAGGCATGATGTTGAGCTACTGCTGAGGAGCCGAGCACCCAGACACGGTGACGTCAGGGAAGCAGCAGGAGGGACACTGCCCTTCTGGGAAAGTCTGGCCACTTCGGTCAGTCCTTCCCCTTTCATATGGGCAGTACTTGTGAAGTCGCTCCAATTCCAGTGCCTTCTCTTTAGTAAACTTATTTTCTCCCTCTCCTAAGGCAAAGCAAAGAGCAGAGGTCCTTCAGTCCACCCAGAGATTCTTTTCTGAGCAGCAGCAGCAGCAGCAGAACAAACCCATAGGAGGCAAAGCCCCAAAAGTGGAGGAGAACGGGAGCAAACCCACCGAGGCAATTGCTGACTCTTCAGGAGTCTGCCAGGACAAAGCCGAGGAAAAGCCCACCCCTGCGCCTGCTGCCACACCGAAACCTGTTAGAACTGGACCAATCAAACCTCAGGCAATCAAAACCGAGGAAACAAAATCTTAAAGGCTGTGTTCCCATGGAGGGGGGGGAGAGGGGAGGGTGGGCGAGGTGTCAGCCGTGTCAATTGGTAGCCCGAAGGACAAAGAGCAGCCTGCTCTCCCTGCCGGGCTCTGAGCAGCCCCAAGGGGCATAGAAGCGGCAGCAGTTGTGGTGCCAGCTGCTGTGTGTCCAGCTGAGCCCCTGGGCTCTCGGGGCTCGCATCTGCTCTAACAGCATGAAGGCTGCTTTTGGGGTGTGCACGTCTCACACGTATGTGCCTGGTTTGGCTCGCACCTGCCCGCTTCCCAAAGCCACAGCACGGAGAAGTAGCGACGGCAGGGAAGAAGGTGGGGAGGCATTTCCTAGCTGACATGATGACTCCTCTTATTTTCTTCAGGCTCTGATCTTCAGCTGCTATTTATCTTTTTATAAGCCCATGAGTATGAGAACATGCAGATCTGAAGATGGTGCTGGGCCAAGTAATGTGTGTTAAGTTTTTAGTGACTTAAGAAGCTTCTATCTTGTATAAACAGAGGGATCCATGTATTTGCCACGTGTGGTTTAACCTAACACAGAGTAACGCTGGCAGTGTTGGATTTCCCTCTGAAGGCAGTGCTTTGCTGGCTGCTGCTGCTTGGATGACAATTTACTGCATTTAGATCACCATATGAAAAAGCTACTTGGCCACCTGTGTCCTCTCCACCCGCTGCCCCCTCAGTGGCTCTCACCCCTGGAGTTGAAGGTTCGTTGCATCAATAGTCAGATTTGTTCTGTTCACCCCTGTCCAGCTGTCTTTATATGATGCGAGTGGTCCCTAAACGGTTTCCAGTTTCTGTCTGTAACACAGCAACGAGCACTTAAACTGTGCCACCAGAATAAAAGAAACCTTATCAGATGAACGAGGGTTTTATCTCAAAGGTGCATTCTTTATATCAGAGCTGCGTCGCACCACCTCCTTGCCCACAGTGTGCTGGAAAGTAGAATCAAGTCAAATAAATGCCTTTTTAATTGTATCCTCTAGTATTCTAGCTGTAGGACAGTACTGTATGATACTTCTGTGAATGTAAGATATCCTGTACCTGCTTATGATATGTAGTAGTGACTGTGCTATACTGGAGCTGTTTTTAATAATGTTATTCTAGAGGTTTTTTTCCAGACAATGATTGAAAAAGCTAATAAAAAGCACCAGGTACCACATCAGTAGCAGAATTTGCTGGTTTTTTCTGGGATTTTTTTTCTTTTTTTTACATTTTTTGGAAGGAAGAGTTGAAAGTCTAATGTGTATAATTTTGTTCAAATGACTGCAGAAGCTGGAAAGGCTGTTGCTGCTATTGATGCCTAGTGAATCGCTATTGGTTATCTTTTTATATAAATATATATATAATTTGAATTTTTGGAACTAGCTGTGATGTCAACTTTGGAAAAAAGTATCCCACTTGTAGTGTGAGTTGGCATTGTACAGAAATTAACAGCCATATTGGTCTAGAAATGTTAAACTTAATTTTTTTTCCATTTGTACAGGGGTAACGCACTGTATGAAATATGTACGGTCTTATTTACATGGGTTTGATTACAGAAACTAATAAAGTATTCTCTAAATAAAGCCCCTGGCTGCTCTCGTGATTGGTGCAGTGCTGCAGGAGGCAAGCAGAGCACCCGGCACCACGTTTCCAGGGAAAGGCTCCCGAAGGAAGGCGCTCCCAGAAGCTCCTTTGTGTGTCCCGGCATTTCCACAGCCCTTCTCCAGCAAAGGGCTTGTGGGACGGGGCTGCCACCGCTCACCCCGGAAGGAGCCAGGCGGTGTTTGCCAGGAGTTCCAGCTCCAGCTGTTGGAGCTGGGGGTTGTTCCCAGACAGGAGCCAGGATGGTGCCGGTTGTCCCATCGGCTGGTCAGTGACAACACCCGGGCAGCACCGAGTTTGGGGAGCCCTGGCCTGAGCCTTCCCTGCCCCGCTCCCTGGGGCCCTGACCTGGGCTGTGGGATTTGGGACAGGCAGGACACGATCAGCTGGCCACCGGAGGGAACTTCCCACAAACACCAGGAACCTTTGGTGTCTTAGTCTCTGAGAAGTAATTCCTGTCTGCTCTGCACCTCTGAGGAAAGGGAGGATCCAGCCAGGAGTGTTGAGGTGGCTCTGCAAGCACCACCAGGAGTTGGGCAGGTTGACCTTTGGTCAGAGGTGGGTTGGGAAACGGCAGCCTGGGGCCACCAGAGGGGCTGGAGTCCTTTCCTGCCCACGTTGGTTTTTTTCAGGATAAAACTGCAGCAGTGTGGAATAGATAAAAGGTGCTGGAATCCACAAATGCAGCCGTGGGCAGAAGGAACCTCTGCGTAGGTAACCCTGTGGGTAAATCACCTTTTTTCACAAGGATCTGTGTGAGCACAGCTGTGCAGTAAATGCTCAGGGAAAGGAGGGTGGACATGGGGGAACTGAGCGAATGTAGACACTGCTTCCACCTATAAATGTGCTATAAAAGTAACTGAGTGTGGTGATGTTTTCCTGCTTTGAGGTTGTCTTCAGCCTGTTTCGTCTTGGAAAGGGCCGAAGTTCCCAAAAATGGGAACTCATTCACCAGACTGTTCTATTTTTAAGGAAATGCTGCTGAAAGGATTAATGTTAAATTCTGTAGTAATAAAGCCATTGGGAAGTCAGAGGAATTTCCCACAGTTGGCTGTGGGAATGTACCAGGCTTTGGACTATTTCGTGCTCAGAGCAGAACAAGGGGAGTATTTCTGCAGAAGTTTTAATTAAAAGTAAATGCTTGGGCATTTTGTGCCTCCAAATAACCCGGGTTTGATGTGTGCCTTTCCAAAACCCCAAACCACCCCGGCTGCCTTTGAGGCCAGGTGGAGCTTTCAGTCATTGACCCTGGTTCACTGAATATTTTTATGACATTTAATCAGATAACTTGCTCCTGGCTATTTACACTGGAGTAGCTCTTGCTTTTTTAATTTGAGTGGGATTTGGTGTGTAATCTCTTTTGTAGGACTCTAGTCGTCAGAAGTAATTGTGCTGAACCTCCCAGAAACTAGAGAACAATTTTGTTTGGGGAATTCAATTTCTTTCTCCTTCATAATGTTGAGGCTGTAAAAAGGTTGTAACTTTTCTCAAGGGCAAGAGCCAGAAGGGGGTTAAATGTGACTGGGGCCAGATCCAGCAACCCCCCTGGGCTCAGGCTGGCTTCTTGCTGGGATGTGGGCAGGGAGGGCTTGTTTGCCCAAAGCCTGTTAAGCAAAGCTGTGTATTCAGCGCTGTTCAGCTCCAGCCCAGCTTTCTGGAAATCCTGTGTACGTTGGCATGTCTTCCTTTATTTTCTTGGTCAATTAAGAGATGGACTTCCCAGCCTGAAAAGGCCCCAGCATGAGGAGGGGCGGGAGCTGTCTGCCCTCGGTGTCTGGGCTCACCGAGGTGCTGCTGCTCCCCGGGGCTCTGCACAAACCCTGCCTTTCATCCTGGGGCTTGGCTCACACCACCAGGGAGCTGCAGGGTGAAGGGGGGCTCCAGCCTCGTCTCCCATCCTGTTTTGGGACAGAAATGCCTTTCTCCCATCCTTGGTGGCAGGTTTGCTGTGCATTGCTGGCTCTGGCTGCTGCCTGCTTTGCTCTACCTGGCCCTGGTGGGCACCTGACAGCACCTGGGTGACCCCCACTGCTTCCCTCACCAGATCCTGTCTTGGCCCCAGGGCTCCCCAGCTCCTGGCCAGCACCTGGCCCCAGCTCTGTCTGACAGTGACAGGGGTGATGTGTTCCTGATCCACCTGGGCTGAGCACTGAGGGCTGGCAGAGCCTTGCTGTAGAGCCTGGGGCTGCTGGGACATCACTGGCCAAAGGGATGCTTTCACTGGCCCTGGCTCAGGTGAGAATCCCAGCCTGGCTCTGGGCCTGCCTGGGAGCAGGAATGGGTCTTTCAGCCTCCTCCCTCCACATGCTGGGGTCCCACCTGCTGCCTGCCCTGCAGCTCACCAAACACCCCAGTCTTGCACATACCACCCCACTTTTTACAGCCATCGTGTATTTATCCAAAATAAAGTGTGGGGATGATGGATAAGCCAAATGCTTCATTATGATATGCAAATATACAGTGCTACACTTAAGACAACAGTGTTAGTGCCAGGAGGACAGCAATGGGGTGAAGCATCTTACTGAAAATCCCTGCAGCTGTAGGTGATCATCACAAGTGTCCCACTGCATTCTCTGTCCTTTTCCACTGCTCAAATACATGGTCTATTTCTGTCAGAAGCTGCCTTTCAAATGTGGCATTTTCCTGCTCAAGGCTTTACAGCTCCCCCACCAGCACCTTCAGCCTGTAGGTGCATCAAGAGGAGCACCAGCCCACCATACTCCTTGGAAAACGGGCTTGGAAAGACGAGGTGCAAGGCAGCAGTGGTGCTGACCAATGTTTATTGGGCCGGGACCCTACGCAACCCCTGGGGAATGTGGTTGCTGTTGCCCCAAATGCCAGAGAGGGGGAAAGAAGCATCCTCCTACAAGCTTCCTACAATAAATAGATAAAACAGCATGTTTTGGACTGGTGTGGGGAGAGCTGCTGGCCTGGAATGGCCTGTAAAGCTGAAGCACATGGCTGGGAAGGGCTGGGTACTGAGAGGCCACCCAGCTGCAGGATGCTCTGCCAGCACTCCTCACCCCTGCTCTCTTGGCTGCTTTTTTTTCCCCCAATAAAACAAGGCTTGTGCAATGAGTGTCTGTGTTCCCTGCTGCTTTTGAGCCTACTCAGTGATTTTTGGAGGTGGCTGAGCTCCAGGATGCCCCTGGGCATGGAGAGTGTGGGATCTCTGCATGCAGAGCCTGGGAACAACAAACCCTGACCCCACAGAGGGGATTGCTGCTCACAACTAGGGAAAAACGTTTATTTTAAGGCAGGACCCTGATGGAGAGCCCTTCTACCACCTGCTCTGCCCAACCTCCACCATGCCTGAGCCCTCCCTGCTCCAAAATCGGGGTGGCCAGGCTGGCTGCTCATGGAGGGTGCTGGAGCAGCTTAGGGCTGGGTACTGCTGTGACCCATCCGAAACCCACCGAGGCTGATGAGAGGCATTTCTCTGGCTCTGTCAGGCTCTGGAGCAGCGCTTCATCTCTCTCTCCTGCACTTGAGCACAATGGGGTGTGGCTGGGCAGCGTGTGGCCCCCAGCATCACCCGAGGTGGCGCTCCTGGCCGCGCCGGGGGAAATGGGAGGGAAGCAGGGTGCCAAGGCACGCACAAGCGTCCCGGGGGCTGAGCCGGCGCACTGCCAGCCCCGGCTCACGCCCGGGAGAGGCGGACGGGATAGGTGACCATGTTGAAGCTGTCCCAGGCGAAGAGCTGCCGCTCGGCAGGGTTGTAGTCCAGCATGCTGAGGTAGCGGAAGCGGTTCTCGAAGGGGATGCTCAAGGCCCGGCTGGTGCCGGTGGCAGTGTCGTAGGCAAAGTTGACGGTGGCGTTGGGCGCCGAGTAGCTGCTGACGGTGTAGAGGGTGCCGCAGATGAGGAAGGAGTTGGCCACCCCCCGCTTGCGGATGTTGGTCTCCCAGGTCCGACGGATCTCCAGCGTCTCGGGGTCCAGCTTGGAGAGGACGATGGCTCCCCGGGCCTTCTCGGTGCTGTAGATGACCCAGAGTCCCGTCTCATCCACCGCCAGGTCGATGTCGGTGTAGCCCCCCCAGGAGTAGGGGTACTGCCCGTGGTAGCCGGCGCCGGGGATCTCCCTCTCGGCCGTGATGGTCTCTCCCCGCAGGTCGTAGCGTGCCACAGAGCGGGAATGGCGGGGCTGGAAGAAGAGCCCACCGCGGTAGATGACGGCCCCCGTGCTCTCCAGGGGCCGCGGCAGGATGTGCACCTTGGCGGGGTAGCCCCGGGCCAGCTGCTCGGCCTCCTCGTACTGGAAGAGCTGGCGCACCTCGGTGCCCACGGTGTCCACACGCCAGGTGTTGTCCCTCGTGAAGGGGGGCACGGGCTCGGGGTCCTTCATCCACACGCCGTACTTGCCCGCGATGGAGTCGGCCCGGCCGAAGACCACGGGCTCTCCCACCCACACCAGCTGGCCGCAGCCTGCTCGGGGACAGGACGGGAGAGAGAGGGGTCACCGCCAGCCCCTCGGGAGGGCCAGCGGCACTTTTGAGCAGCGGGACGTGGGGCTGGCCCGGCGTGCCCGTACCTGAGTCCTCCTTCCCCGGGCGGCCGAGCGCCGTCTCCTCCAGCAGCTGGGACACGGGAACCTCCGTCCTCTCCGACTGCAGCTCCTGGTAGGCGAGGGGCTGCGGCTCCCAGCGCGGCGCTGCAGTGGGGTCAGGCACAGCGTGAGCGGGGACTAAGCCAGCCCCCTCACCGCCCTGCCTGTTCCTGCCGCCCTCGGGGGGCTCCGTGCCCCCCAAAATGCCGATGCCTTGGGTGGGAGTCCGGTACCCCCTCCCACTGTAGCAGGGCACATCTGTGACCTGCTGAGAGGCACCCTGCTCCGCTGACGCTCTTGCCCCCCCAAGGTGTTTAATTTTCTTTGAGGGACACTCCTAATACCCCAGATTAGCACGGTACCCTACATCCCCCCTCTGCTGCGGGGAAGGCGATGGGATGGGAAGGGAGGTATGGCGCAATGGGCTGCGACCCCCCAGCAAGGCGGAGCCCACCAGGGTCCCCAAGAGTGAGGGGCAGCGGTGGGTGCAGAGCATGGGGGCCGCACAGGGACTTGGCCAGAGCGCAGGGTCGGCGGCACTATCGGGGAGCCGGTGGCGGGGACCCACAGGGGTGCCAGCCCCGGCACTTACCCTTGGCGGGGGCACGCAGCGTGTCCCGGCCGGGCCCCTCTCTGCCGGGGGGGCAGCGGGCGGCCCGCAGCCGGGTGATCTCCTGGGCGCTGCTCTCCAGCCGTCTGCCCAGCTCCTCTTTCTCCCGCTCCAGCCGCCCCTTCTCCTCCTCCAGCCGGGACTTGGCCCGCAGCAGCTCGCCGTACGCAGCCTCCAGGCGGGCGGTCGAGGCCACTTGCTGGGGGTCCCGTGCCCCCCCCGCCTCGGCTCCCCGAGGCCCCGAGCCCCCCATTCCTCGCTCCCGGCTCTCCAGCCAACTCAGGCGAGCGGCGAGGGCGGCCAGCTCGGCGCGCAGCTCGGGCACGCCGCCGGCAGACTCGGGGCAGGCGGCCTCGACGGGACTGGCGACCGTGAAGGAGTAGGTGCAGTGCCCGGAGCTGTCATGGGCGCGGTGGAGGAAGGCGGTATCCGCCCGGCCGCCCAGGGCCACGGACCCCCAGAGCAGCAGCCAGACCCCCAGCATGGCCGCGGCGCCGCCCCTCTAAGCGCGCCGGGCACCGGCGCCCGCATTTATAGGGGAAGAGGATCGGGGCGG
Source organism: Gymnorhina tibicen (assembly GCA_013399875.1). Lineage (NCBI taxonomy): Eukaryota > Metazoa > Chordata > Aves > Passeriformes > Artamidae > Gymnorhina > Gymnorhina tibicen. Next base: position 697,698 of record VXAZ01007367.1, read on the forward strand.
CGGGGGGCGGGCGAGCCGGAACTTTCCAGATGCCTGCGGGGGCACCGGCACTGCCTCGCTGCCTCCCCCAGGCCGCTGGGCGGCCGGAGCCGTGTGCCAGAGGTGACGCCAGGGACCGGGGCGGGCGAACCCGGGGCCAGACCCCGCGGGGGCCGCTCGGGGCCAGAGCCGAACCCGCCGGCC
>VXAZ01007367.1:697942-787942 GCA_013399875.1 Gymnorhina tibicen
GCGCCGAGGGGTCGATGTGACGGCGGACTCTCCGCGGTACCGGCCATTTCCCGCCGGCCCGGCCCGGCCCGGCCCGGTGAGCGCGGGGGCGGCGGGGTCCTCTCCTGGGCCTGCCGGACGCTCCCTGCTCTCCCCTCTAGGCTTCTCCCCCCGGGCACGGAGCCCCACGGCACAGACCGGCCATGCCTCCCAAATTCAAGCGGCACCTGAACGACGACGAGGTGACGGGCTCGGTGAAGAGCGAGCGGGTGAGTGCCTCTCCTCCGGGGCTCAGCAGGCAAGTGCTGACCGTGGGGGGGCTGGGTCGGTGCCCTCGGTAGGGGTCCCTTGGCCGGGTCTCCTTGTGCTACCGCATCCTTCAGCCACGGGGCCCAGGAGCCCGGACCGCTGTGACAGTCAGTGAGGGGCTGTCCGAGCGCCAGCCCTGACCCATGTGTCTCAAACCAGCCTCGTTACGGCTGTTTTGGGAACCTGTTGCGGCTCCTTTAGTCTGCATCCATGGCCATGAGCTGCCGGTGTGCTCCAGTCTCCTGCCCTTCTGCATAGCCTGGCAGGGACACGTCCTGGCTCTCCTGCCCACGTTGGCTGAAGAACTTGAATGAAGTCACTCTGTGCTTTACAGCTGATTTTTTTCTCCTGTTACCACGGTCCTCTCACACTTCAGGCTTTGAATACAGGTCATAGCAATTGCCTGATTTGGACAAAGTGGATTTAACCTGCTGGGGTCAGGCTGTGCTAAAACTCAGTTTAGGCTGTGGTCAGAAATGCTGCTGCAGCTCACAACAGCTGTCAGCGAGACGAGGAGCCCGTGCTGCCAAGAGCAGTTTGCTCCTCCCTTAAGGGAAGCAATGGCTGGAACTATTGCATGGTCTGGCAGGTTTGCTTGAGTTGATTGAGCAAATGTGACAGGATGGAAATGTAGGTGAGCTTCAACATCAGAGCATCAGGCTTGCAGGTGGGAGCCCAAATCTACACACAGGAAAGCAGCAACTGTTGGTACCCCAAGGACCATCTGCTGGGTCCCTGGGCCCCCACCTTTACTGTGCCACCTCCCCCTCTTGATTGTTTTTGACCCTAAGCAGAAATGTTTTCATGCAAAACATTCAGGCTTCAGTGGGGTTGCTCTTAAAAATCAGTTTTTGGATCATCTCATGGAGTGTAGTGGATCAGCAAAGGGGAGCCCCAGGGAGCCCTTTGGGATGCAGCAGAGGAGCTGCCAGACCACCTGCCCTCCAGCCCAGGGAACCCAATGTGTTCCCTTGTGGTCATTCCTCTTACACCTGCTGCCATCAGATGGTGGAGAAAGCATGTCCTCCAAATCCAGAATGGATCTGATTTCCAGTGTGGATGGGACAGCCCAAGATGGCTGTGGGTGATGCTGATGGTTTTGGGTGCAGGGCTGGGATTGTCCCTTGAGCAGAGAGGGCCTTCCTGCAGTCAGAGGATGTTGATTGCATCCTAAGAGCTGGAAATGTGTGCATGAAATGGTGGTTGCTTATTGATGTGATGGTTTTTCTGTGTTTGCAGAGGAACCTGTTGGAGGAAGACTCAGATGAAGAGGAAGACTTTTTCTTGTGAGTTGGAATACAGTGTCGTACCTGCCTGCAGCTCTAAGACCGGGGGCTTGAGAATGAAAACCTCTGATTCCCTTTGTGATGATTTTCCAGAGCCTTGGCCTTGAGTGTGAATTAGTAGGTGTGACCTTTTGTAAGAGGGAGATGTCCCACATCTCCTGAGACATGGGAGGGACTGATGGGAGGTATGAAAACAATCCTCCATGCACAAGGCATTGGTTCTCTCCTGTGTATCTTTTGGGTCTGGTTTAAAAACATGTTTTCATTGTACCTTCTGTCCTGATTGCTCTTTTCTGCCTGCAGGAGGGGGCCTTCTGGACCCAGATTTGGACCCAGGAATGACAAGATCAGGCAGTAAGTTGTTGTTCGTTAGTGTCACAGAGATAATAATTTATTCTGGCACTGTGAGCTCCTGCTGCTGTCTTATCATAGTATTTCTGTGTAGCTCATCATATAAACATTCCTTGTGCCTGTGTTCTTCTAACTGACATGTCCTACCCCACATGTCCCCAGCTAAAGGAAACCTCAGCTTTGATGCAGCCTATCAAGAAATTGTGTGTTGACAGAGACAAAGGGATGAGATTACATCACAGTAGCTTATTGGAGTTTCTGAAGCCCTTTCTGTATTCTGGTGGTGACCTGTTCTGTGCTTTTGTGAGGCTCTTTCTCTAGAGCATTAGCCCTGGATTTGAACCTTTCCTAGCACCGTTTTTTATTGTTTTGAGGCTTTTTAACCTCATCTTGTAACATGCTCCTTAATGTTTCAAGAAAGGAAGTGGTCAGGAACACACCAGGACCATGGCTTTTGGGCAGCAGCTGGTCCTCTGGCCTCTGCCAGATAGAAACCTGATATAGGTGACCTGGAGCTGAGCAGTGACTCAGTGGGGTCAAAGCAGCTGGAAAACAGGAAACCATTACAGCTGGAGGAGGAGTAGGGCAAGAAGGAAGGAGTGAACACCCTGGGTTCTTCTCCCATCAAGTAATTTCCTGGATGATGCTTGTTCAGGGCTCCAGTTTTTCCTGTCATTTCCTGGGAGGGATGTACTGGTGGTACTTAATCAAAAGTGTGGGGATACTCACAGAGCCCAGGTCTGTGTTGCCCTGTTTCCTTTGCTGATCTCTGTGGAGCCAGGACAGAGATCTGTGTGGGGACTGATGCCTGGGCATTATCCAGACTGGGTCTTGTTTGCAGCCTGAGTGTGGCTCTTGGTTAGGGATGTTTTCCATGCCAGGAAGAAGCCAGCAGAGCTCTGGGATGACTCATTGCCACCATCAGCATTAGGCTGTGCTTGCCACGTTATCTTGAGGAGTGAAGGGCACTTGAGTTGCACAAGAGGCAGAGGGCAGGTGGCTGCACCCTGAGTTTTCAGGGTGTCTCTGTTCCTTCCAGAGTGTGAGGATGCTGTTGGTAGAGATGAACTGCTCCTTGGAGTAAGCTAACGTGGATAGAGCCTCCCTTCTAGGGCATGGCCAGCCTGATCTGGAGTGAATGAGAAAGCTGGAAATTGGGTTTATGAGTGGGGTCTCACCTCCATAAAAAGGTAGAGATGGGGTAGTGTCTGTCCCTTCATCCTCCTCTGCTGGACAGCATCTACAGTGTCTTCTGTGTTCCCTGTTGGTGGGAGAAAACAGGAGCTCTTCTCTTCCCACTGTCTTGGCCTGGCAGAAGGGAACAGTGACTTAGGTAGAGGATGACACTGCACCTATGAAAAGGAAGAAAAGTGAAAGAAGCATTTAGCCGGGAGCTGGTGGGTCCATAGGTGTGATGTGACTAATGGCCCACACACATGAGGCTTGCCCGTCGCTAGAGATTGCCTGGATATAGTGGATGTGGCATGGAATATGTCCCTTGGGGTACCAAGTAGCTGCATCTATGTAGTATCTAGAGCATCTATTACTAAACAGAATTTATTTTCTGCTCTCATCAGTGTTGATTGTTTTGTTTAATAGGCACTTACACCATGCAGTCATCCCTCCTTGTCATGGAGATCATTATTAAGTTTCTGATCAATTCAGCCCTTGTGCTGGAGAGATCAATGTCTGGTCTCATAGTGAGTCAATTTTCTCTGTTTCAACAAAGAAAAGGTTGGGTTGCTGCAGAAAAACTGTAAGGAAAAGACATTTTAAGGAGGAATTTGAGCATTTGGAGAGCCAAGGCATAGCTGGGCAAGCTGGAGAGGCCATGGCAGTACGGGGCTGGAGGAACGAGGTGTGAAGATGGGTATAAAAGGAAACTCGGTAGAGGATTGGGTAGAGGAAAAAATGATGGAATTATGGGAGCAAAGGTGTGGAACATGTTAAACGTGAGGGGCAAGACTGGAAAATTTTCCTAGTTGTCCTTGGCAGGAAAGGGGGATGGATTGGGTCAGGGTGGAGTTTGGCAGCAGAGACCCTCAAGGCCAGCTCAACTGTGGGGAACACTGCAAACCTTGTCAGGGAAAGAGGTGAGTTACAGTCAGCAATAGTGACAGGAGAAAGTGTCAGTCCCCTTCGAGCTGTGCTTTGTCCTGACGTGTCTGGAAGCTGCTTGGTTGGGGTGGACTCTCTGGTAGCTGAGAGGCCACATGGGGTCCCTTTGGCTCCCTTTGAGACCTCCCATCCCCAGGGTGGGCTGAAGCTGAAAGGCAGCTTTTAAAGGGCTTTTATCCTTTTCCCAGAGGTACAAAGAACAGGTAAGAGAGAGCTGATCTCCTTTCTCTGCCTTTGCTTCGAGGCTTTGGAAGTGCTGAATGTGTGCACGAGAGCCTTTTCAAGGGAAGGTGGGATGTTCATCTTCCACTTGGATTTCTTTTATTTGGAAAAAGAGCTTCTCATCACAGACCATCTTTTCAAAAATTCTGTAAAAATCAACCCCTTTTCTGTGCTGCTTGACTCACTTTACTGCTGATGTTCATGCTTTCAGGGAACTGTGCCATTAGGTTCTTGTTCATGCTGCTGCTGAGGCTCAGCACGGTGCTGGGGTTCCCTGGGAGCCTCTTGGTCTCTGTGAGTCCCCCATTGTGCTGCTTGGGGTGGTCAGCATTCCCAGCCCCCAGGGCTTGGCCCTGGTGGCTCTGTCTGGCTGCAGGCCCTGAGCAGGGGGAAGGTTTGGGGAATGGATTGAACTCTTGAGGCAAGAGCTGACTGCAGCTTCCCAGGGCTCATTGCAGGTGGCTGGTTGTGCAGTGAACCCCAACCACAGTCCAGGTTTTCGTCTGAGGGTGATACCAAGACCATGTTGACAGGCATCATTGTTGGATATAATCCTTTCAATGACTGAAAGGCTTCAGGGAGGCATAGACTACTGTTTTCCTCACAGCTGGGACTAAGCAGCAACTTAAATCCAGGGATTTGTGGCATGGTTCAGCACTGTTACCCCGTTGTCGAGAACAGCAGGGCTCTCTGCAGAGGGCTGTGCCTTGGGGAGTGCTGTGCAGCGCTGGCCTCCTGCCTCTGTACCCTCCGTCTGCCTTGGCTCTCCATCCTGTTCCCTCTTCCCTGGGTGACTGCCACAATGAGGGGTGTTTGGGTGTAATTTGCACCAAAATACACACTATTAATATCACCGGGGTGGAAAACTGGAGTGTGTCATGCTGGCTGTAAACAGCTGGCTTGGAGACAAGCAGCAGCCTTGGGCAGCACATCCCATGGTGTGTGCACGGCCTGTTTACAGTGTCTGGAGAATGTAGCGGTGTTGTTAGCCCAGCACCCTGACCAGCCCAGGCAGGTTTTCAGTACCTAACCCAGTAGACCCAGTGTGGCCAAAATAGAGAGGCTTATTCCTCCCACTCTGGAACAGCAAAGCACAAGAAAAGAGGAGTCTAAAGCAAGCTGAGTGCCATTAGATCTCGTTGCTTTGATGGTGTGCGCTTGCTGTCCTTGTTAAAAGCATCAGACTTGCAGTAATTAGGAAGAAAGAAGGTCATGGGAGACATATTTCATGCTTTTGTCTTGCTCCCTTTCCTGGCAGGCATTTATTCCACTTTATTTCTCTTGGAAATCTGGCAGGAGTAAAGCACATGAAGTGTATGTGTCAAAAGCCCGTAGCTCCCCAACAGGAAATACACTTTGTGTTAGAGGACTCATTCCCTCTTGCCAAATAAAACAAGAAAATATTTTCTTCTTGGTGTGACTTGAGTTTCCTACCTCAAGCATGCCAAACTAGTGGGAATTTTTGAATTTGTTCTGAAGCTGGTGGGGCTGGTCGGCTGAGCATTTTTCAGCCCCCTCCTGGAGAGGCACCAGTGCAGCAGTGAAGGGTGGGAGAGAGCAGAAAGCAAGGGCTGGCTTAAGGTCTGGTTAAGGCACTGTGTGAAGGTCTGAATTTCCCTGGCTTGGCCTCTTCCTTCCTGTTTTTTGCTTTGTTGTTTTGTTGGGTTTCTTTCCCAGGTTTCTCTTTTACATCGGATGCCAAATGGTACTGATTGTGCTACCCAAATGGATCTGTGTTCTATGGGAGTCAACACCTCAACATTTGTGGGAGTTTATAAGCCTTGATTTCTTTGTGCCTCCATTCTCCATCTGTGAAATGTTTTGTTCTTTTGGGGACAGCTGACAGCTTGCCCAGAGTTTGGGCAGGTAGCAAGGGCCCTCAGCATTTTGCCAGCAGCTCAAATGAGAAGGACAGGATGCTGAGAAGCAGCTTGGGCAGTAAGGGTCTGTGCTTCATAGGTGTCCCCCAAATGATGTTATCCACCACAGCAGCTTAGAGTTACCAGCCCATTTTGCCTCCAACACTTTGGGGTGTCCCAGGACTGCAGCAGCATCCCTTAAGGCTCTGACCTGCACTGGCAGGGATACAGGTGGTGTTGCATTGCTCTACAAGTTCCTAGATGCACTGTAACCTTGCGTGCTCCGACTTGTTAGTTGTACCAGGATAACTTGGTTACAAATCTGTTGTGGGAGGAAATCTCTCTACTTTCAAGCCAGAAAATGATTTTAGAAACATTTTCATACTGCAGATGTAGACTTCTGCATGTGAAGCCGATGTTTAAGGGCTTAGAGGTTTTGCCAGATTGGCTCATCTTGGGTAGCAGATGTTTGTGCTTTTCCTCTTGCCCCAAGCTGTAGCTGCACTGCTGGCAGCTCCAAGCTGGGACTTGTTGTGCCAAGGTAAGGAAACCCCCTTGCAGAACGTGCCTGCTTCTCACCCACTGCCCCAGGGATGGGCCATGGGGCTGTGTGTCCTGCGTGGGGTGGACGCTTTGCTCCACAGGGCACCGCCATGTGTTTCCTGGGCAGCATCTGTCTGCATCCTCAGTGCCACCTTCTGAGCTTTCCCAACAGCGGCAGCCACTCGCCTCGTACTTTGTAAAACAAGCAGTGGATGAGAACAGGCTCCTGAGCACAGGGCAGGTTCCTGCTGAGAGGTCTTTGGGGATTATCTATGCCCTTCCCCTCCAGATAAGGAGCTCCTGGCAGATGGCTCCCGTTAGCTTGGAAGGCAGGAGCTGCCACCACATGGTGTAGGTGGGTTCAGAGAGATGCTGCTCCCACAGACTCTGCGATGCAGCAGAGAAGGCAGGTTCCTTTCTTATGGTGTCCTAAAGAAAGCAAATTTTTACATGTGTTGCTGGAGTCCAGCATGTGCCATATCACAGCTGTTGACTCAGAAGTTGGTTTCAGGGGAGTTGCCTGGCTCTTCCAGCTCTGGAAGCCAAGTGCAGTGGTGCTACAGAGCTTGACCTGAAAGGCTAAGATGGGAAACCCTTTCATATTTAGAGATGTGGAACTCTTCCTAGAGCTTTCTGGGGAGAAAAATGCCTTTTTAATGACTATTCTCACCTGTATTTGGAACAGTAAGTAAATCTGAGCAAGTGATGTGACAACTATTGCTGGTTGCAGCTGCTCCTCATCAGCACAGGTTTCTGCTGGGTGAGAGGCACGTAGCTGGTAGGAGAAATGGATCAGTGTGAACTATGTCTCTAATTAATTAATTAATTAGAGGCATGGTGGCTAGGACAGAGCCCTGTTTCTGGTTCTGCAGTGCCCCATTGACTGGCCTTGAGTCTGTCTTGGCCCCAGTTTTGTGGGCCATGGGGGAGGGTACACTGTTTCTCTTTGGAGCTATTTCTGTTTTGTTGCCTCCAAGATCCTGCTGTTGCCATTGATTTTCTGGGAACGGTATGTCTCAAACAATGTATTGTTATCCCCAGGGCCTCAAGAAAAGTCTTACTTCTGTCTCCAGGAAAATAAACGTGTATCAGCTCCAAAATACAAACCAGACTGGAGCAGTACTTTTCCACCAGGAAAATTTTTCTCTCTTGCCAGTATAGGTTTTTTTTCTGGAGTGAATAAATGCATTTTTAATAACCCTACGGGTGTGATTTAGGCTACTGTTCACTGAAGTCTACCCACAGAATTGCGTAACCTACGGGAAGATGAATTATAACTTGGTTTAGTTCATCTCAGTCCTTTCTTTGCTATCCTCTTGATGCCCCTGGCAGAGTGGGTTTAATTTAGCAACTCAGTTCCTGGAGGAGGGAACTGATTTAATTTCACCCCAAGTTATTGAGCAAAGGTGTGGCGTAGGATTCTCTGAAATGCAGAAAGATAAGGTATGGGTTTTATACTTTTTTTCCCCCCTTTGTGATCTCTTCTGTAGCAGAGGTGCCCACCAACAGCAATTAGTGCTTTTTCGTACTGCATTTGTATGTTAAAGGTGTTAGAGAGGGTGTCCCACTTCTGCTGACTTCCCAGTGCTCTCTGAGCCCCTTGGGTTCCCTTGCTCTTCCTGGGATTGCTGGAGATCCACCCCATGCAATGCCATGCCTCTGGCTTTCTCTGCATCCCATCAACCTCTTTTCACTGTTGTGCCCTTTCATTTTTGTGGATGAGCTTTCAGATCCCATCAGGCTGGGCAGCTCTGGTGCTCAATTCTGCCTCTCACGCTGCCTTTGCTCTGCCCCAGTGTCCAGAACCAGGTGGATGAAGTCATCGATGTTATGCAGGAGAACATCACCAAGGTGATCGAAAGAGGCGAGCGGCTGGATGATCTGCAGGATAAATCAGGTGTGATGTGAAAAACAGCTCTGCTGGCCTGGTCCCCTCAGCTCTTCCTGGCTGCTGGGCCAGGTTAACCTCGTTCAGTTCAGAAGGCACCTAATGACAGACGTGGGCTTACATTTCTGTCCTTCCTGGGAATGGTGTTGCTCAGCCTTGGGCTGCAGATCTGACTTCTGCTGACTCTCTCTCCACCTTTACCCGCTGCTCTGTGCAGAGGCATTAGTTTGGAGGTGTCCTTTCTGGGATCTAGTTGGTCTTTCAAGCAAAGGTAGATGGGTCTGTCTTCTGGCACTGTCCACTGGCTTGCAGAGCAAGTTCCTGTCTTCAGAGGGCAGCCAGTACAAAGGGAGCACACTGGGACTTGTCTGTGTGCTCTGGTGAAGGGTGTCACATTGACCCTGCTGTGGCTTTGATGAATCATGCTGTAGTTGGGTCTTTCATTGCATAAAACTCAGTGGAGTTAAAACAAGTGAGTGGGTGCTCTGACAGGGTGTGCACCACTGAATCGACTCTTTTCTTTCCTTTAATAGATAGTTTATCAGACAATGCAGCAGCTTTTAGCAAAAGAGCCAAGCATCTCCGGAGACAGATGTGGTGGCGAGACTGTAAGGTGAGTAAGAAGGGGAACAGGCAGGGCTGGATTTGTGGAAGGGTGATTACCCACCTGCCCCGGGAGGAGATGGAGAAGCTCTGTTTCCTAGCTGAAAAGATGCTGGGAGGCAAAGGCCTCCTTTCAGGTCAAAGCAACTACTCCTGGCACCCTGTGTAATGTGCCTGCGTGCTCCTCTTGCAGATGAAGGCGATCATAGCGATGGTGGTGGTCATTCTCCTGCTCGTGATCATCGGTGAGTAGCTCCACATCACCCCAGCCATGTCTGGCATGGACATATTTGTGGCATTCCATGCTGTGAGTGACACCATGGAGGTGTTGTCCCTGGGGGAGACCACCTGAGCCACTCCATGGACTCCACTCTGCCTTAAGTCATCATAAGGGGTGCCTGTAGAGCATTCTGTGCTCCTTTTCTGCAAGGCTTAAAGGTGCACGCAGAGGAGCAGGCTCAAACCAAGTCCTGTGGACTGTGCCCAAAGAAAGCCAGCAGTGCCCTGCCAGCCTCATATTGACCCAAGGTCGGCACTGACTGATCCCAAGGCTGGTGGAGGTAAATGTAAAAGTTTCAGGCTAGAGCAATGTCTTCCAAAAGCATCTCTACATGTATCAGCCACGTTGCAATGAGCCTGCTGTCTACAAATGCTCTGCCCCAAAGTTGATGGGCTGCTTAATTTCCATCAAGTAGCTGTTGTGGCATTGCTATTGGTCCCTTCCTGTGCTCTCTGCCTTTCCTGGAGATCCCCAGAGCAGAGATGCTTTTCCTACCAAACAGCTTATAATGACCAGAGCATGTTTCTTCCAGGCAGAAATAATTGATCCCTTTGCCTGCAGAATGACACGCTCCAGGGATCCAGGCAGCCCAGCATGGGAGTGCAGCTCTTCCGTGCCACTGGGTCTGGAGGGTTTTCCTCCCACTGAAGTGTCCAGGGGCAGCTGTGTAACTGTTCCTGTTCATTCAGCAAAGTCCTTGTAGCCTGTTGTCCTTCTAACACACAGCCTGCAGTGGGAGGGGCAGAGCTGGCAACAGGGTTGAGAGAGAGAGACTGATGGAAAATCCCATCTGGTTTAGTTTTGGGAAGCTGGAAGGAGATGAAGGTAGCAGGATATGTTGTCTAGCATGTGTGCAGACAGCAGATTGCTTTAGCTTGAGGCTGGGAACACACTTCTGCTCGCAGCTGCAGGGTGTTTGTCACTACAGAAATGGGGGGACTCCCTGGCAGGGGTGGGTGTGTGGTGAGAGCTTCTTTCTTTGTGTTTTCCAGTCCCCATAGTCCTGAAGTACCATTCCTGACGGGGCAGCTGGAGGCTTCGGTGGAGCTGCCTCTGGGATAACCAAACTGCTGTGTAATTTAAGTGAAATATCTGTATATAGCTTTGAAGTTGTTCTTTCTCCTGGGAGCAGGAGGTGGTGGCAAGCAGCCAGTTCTAATGGAGCGTTTTAAGAACTACCAAACAACCCTTTTCCAGTCGAGTACCTGTTCCTGTTGTCATGACTTTTTTTTTTTTTATATCGCAAGATTCACATCCCAAACCGCCTGTTTTGTGGAATTGTGGGTCTCTGGTTTGGAGCTGGCTACTTGCCCCTACAGTCTATCTGTATATATGGTTGAGTTGTAATATTAATATTAATAATAATAATACGGTCTGAGCAGCTCCCTACTGCCTGCTGTGGAAGGCAGAGGGGACTCTGTCCTTGAATCAGAGAAAAGGAGGGGATAAATGTCTGAAGGGAAACATACCAATATATTATAGGGAACTGATTATTTTGAGGACAACTGCAAGAGTGTTGTTTTTCTCTTGTTCAAAAAAAAAAAAAAAAGAAAAGAGAAAAAATGGAATTAGGTTTTACAATCCAGAAGACTTTCTGGTCCTGCCATGGGAATGCACAAGCTTAGTGTTTTCAGTATTGCTGCTTACAGCTGTGACTAAAGACATTCCAGTAAACCTATTTTTGACTGTACATGTGGAGTTTCTGCATGTCTTCATAAAGTTTTGGAGGACATTCAGGGCTCTCCAAGGCTGGGAGTCCCTGTTACTGTGTTTTCTTAACCAAAAGTAAGAAGTGTGTATAAAACCCAGCAAGTAGCATGATTATATAAAGACACAGCAGGAGAACAATTCTCTTGACACCCATCCACAGTGAACAAGCCCACTTCATATTCAGAGCCCTTCACCATGATGTGGTGGTTGTGGTCCTGAATGCCAGCCAATTTTGCTTCCTTGTGATGCAGTGGGGTGGGGATTATTCCCAGACACGGTTGCTGGGGTGCTTGGGGAGCTGTAGGGACCCCTGTGCTGGACTGAACAGGAACTGAGCTCCTCTATCCATGGGTAGGACTGTGGTATTTGGCTGTTTCCAGCCTTGCTCTCAGGTGCTGGTGGCATTTCTGTCAGCCCTTTATTTTTGGGACCCTTCTTCTTTCCAGCCCTGAACCTGGCACCTTAGCTGAGCCACGCTCTTCTGGTTCTCTTTTTAGTCTTTTCTGATAAGAGAAACGTTGTCCTGCTAAGCACATGTTTGAAATAGTACTGGAGAAGGGAAATGGTGCCCCAGAGAATTTCCAGTGCCATGTCCCAGCTTTCTCTTCTGACCCTGCCCCCAGGACCTTGTACAGTTTCCACCTGAGTGCTGCCCCATGCAGAGAAGGGGATTAGGAATGAGCACAGCAGGCTAGAGGGCTGGATGTGATTACAAGCTGCCTTGCCCAGCTGGAATATAAATAGGGCTTTTCCCCTCTGTGAGACCTAAACTCTCCAGGTGGGAATCAGAAAGCCAAGCTGAGTCTTTCCTCCTGAAGTATAGGCTGGTTTTAACATCATACACTCCATGGAAGGGACAAAAGTCATCCTGCCTGTGCTTTTGGCTATTCTCTGCCTGCAAGGGATCAAGAAGGTGGATGAAGAGGGACTGTGTCTGTCTCCAGGGGGGCTGCAGATCTCGCTGAGCTGTTTGGTACTGTGTCCTGCCAACTGGAAAGTGAGTTAATTCACTCCTGCTGCTGGAGAGTCCTGCCAGTGCCTCTGCCTTTCTCTCCCAGCCCTGCTGCCACCCACAGCAGGACCTTGGTGCCACAGGAGTGCGTGAGGGCCTCAGGTCCCTGCTGGCACCAGGTCTGAGCAAGAGAAGCAGTTTTGAAGTTGCTTGCTGGAGGCAAAGCCTGGCTTTAATTCTGGGCTGAAGGCCTTGGCAAGTGGGTGCTGGCAGGATGAAGTCTGAGCCAAGCCCACCCCCGGCAGCTGAGCACAGGCAGCAAGCTCTTGCCCTGGGAAAGCTGGAATTTCTCAACTTTGATGGAGGGGTTTTGCAGCATTCCCATGAGGCTGGGGTGCAAATGGTTGTACCCAGCCACAACCACAGCCATCAGTGCACTGCCCTGAGTTGCCAGAATTGGGTATTTATCAGTTTTAGGTTCGAGTCACTCAGTGCTGGGGCTGTCCTGAGCACAGACCTTCCCAAAGGACAATTCTGGCTGTGAGAGGCTCCACCAGCTGCAAACCAACATGCCTGATCAGAAACTTCGCAGTAACAGAATTTACTAAGAAGCAACTCTTAGAGATTTTTTTTTCCCTCCCAAGGCTGGAAAGACCATTAGGAATGTCTGGTCTTGGGTGGTACAGAGCAGTCCTCCATATATTCCTTTGATATTGTGGTTTCATATTGCAGCCTGTGCTGTCCCACCCTGGAATGGTGGCAAGGAGAACTGCAGTCAGCCGAAGGGGCTGTTGTTTCCAGCAGAGTCTGCATGCTTGAGGATTGGTTTTCACTTACGAGATGTTATGAAGGAGATTCTACAACAAAAACAACTCCTTCACCCAAGCTTTGGGTCTGTTTTACCCATTCTTGCATTGTGCAGAGGACAGACCATCAGCTGCTGTTTTCCACATGATTGCTTTTGTACAGGAATGGCATCTTCTGGCTATAGTGGTGCATTCCTCCTCCCGGGATTGCTGGTGTGAGCCCATGATGTGACCCCGGGGTCCCCATCCCTGAGGGAAGGGGGGATGCAGGGCTATGACACAGGTGGGTAGAGGCCTCCTGGCTCTGTCAGCTGGGCAGGCCAGAGGGAAAGACGTCCCTCCTGAGAAGTCCCCTGGCAAAGCAGGAGCCTTGGCAGGGTCTGGCAGTGAGGAGGTGCTGGGGACACGGTGGGAGAGCTCCTGGGACCCTGCTGCTGCTCCTTCCCAGGGCCCTGCTCCCCACCAGCGCTGGGCTGCACTGACCTGTTCCTCTGGGGCTCCACACCGGCCCCATGGACATAACTCTTGACTCGAGGCCTGGAGTTTCTGCTACAGCTGCCAGCTGGTCCTGCATTTACCCGAGATATAGGGAAAGCTGCCACAGCCAAAGCCATCGGTGCACTGCCCTGAGGTGCTAGAATTGGGTGTTGATCAGTTTGGGGTTTGAGTCATTCAGTGCTGGGGTTGTCCTGAGCACAGACGTTCCCAAGGGACAGCTCTGGCTGTGAGAGGCAGCACCAGCAGCAAACCAACAACGATGGAACTTGATCGCTCCGACACAGGAAACCTGATGACAGCGCAGAGAGAGAGGTGGGGGGTTGAACAGCAATAGAGCTTGGAGCCCAATCCCCTGCCCGATTCCCCAACTACATCTGATTCTACTTCAGGGAAAACAGAGCGGGATCCAAAGGCGGGGGCTGTAAACAAGGGCCGGGGCCGTGAGGACCGCAGGTTGCCACGACGACCCGATCCGCCCTGCCCTCCGCGCGCCTCTCGCGAGACCTCCGGTGAGGGCTGGCAGTTCCCGCCTCCCTGGCGCAAGCGGGCGCCCTCCCCATTGGCTGGACGCTGCGGGGCGGGCGCGCTCCCCACTGGTCGAGCAGTGGGGCTTGCGGCGCCGCCGCGGGCGCTGATTGGCGATTGGGCGCGTAGGGGCCGCGGGCGCGGGCAGCATGGCGGCGCCGGTCCGGCGGACCGTCGTGTTCGTGACAGGCAACGCCAAGAAGCTGGAGGAGGTGAGGGCGGCGGGACCGGGGCCTGGCGAGCGCGTTTGCCTCCCTCCCTCCCTTTTCACTCCCTTCCCCTTGCGCAGGTCACGCAGATCCTCGGGGACTCCTCTCCCTACACGCTGGTGGCGAAGAAAATTGACCGTAAGTTATTGGCGGGGCGCGGGGGGATGCGGCAGCTCGTCCCGTCCCGGCCGTCTGATCAGCACTGATCCCTGTGTCCGCAGTGCCCGAGTACCAGGGGGAGCCAGATGAGATCTCCGTGCAGAAGTGCCGTGAAGCCGCCCGGCAGGTCATTCACTCTCTCCCTTTTCCCGGCGGGATGGGTGTGGAGGGACCCAGACAGGGACACTGAGGCATCCAGACCGGCCCCGAGGAAAGCCAGGGACACATCCGGCCCGACCTGGCCTCGCTGCACTTATATCATCCGGCTGTTCTGGTTTATGCGGGATGATGGTGAATTCTCGCTGATGACACCGAGCTTTGGCAGTCCTGCTGCTGTGTCCCTCGAGCAGCAGGAAGTCATGGAAGATCCTTCGGTCCAGCCCCGGTGGCTGCAGGACAAAGAGTTTTCTGTCTGCTGAACATGCCAGAGCTGTCTCTGGGATGGGTATCCTAAAAGAACCAAGTGAGGGCTGAGACTCGAGAAAAATGCAGGCATGCCTCTGAGACACAGGCTTTCTGTTTCCTTGTCCTGCCAGTCCTGTCCCCCAGGAGAGCAGGGAGTGTTCAGCACTGCTCATTTTCCTCCGTATGAAACCTTCCCTACTGTTGTTCAGCCTCTCTGGTCTGCCTGGGGAGAGCTTGGGTTTGATTGTGTCTGTCTGGTGTGGGTTGCCTTTGAGGTGAAGATTGCACTTGAGGTCAAGTGGAAATGTCAGGATAGGCTAGAGCAAGGGGATGGGTTTGGAGGCAGTGCCTTCCTTTAGCGCTCATGTTTTCTTTCTCTTGGGATTTCACTGTAGGTTCAGGGACCTGTTATAGTAGAGGACACCTGCTTGTGCTTCAATGCCCTGGGGGGCCTGCCAGGACCCTACATGTAAGTAGGAGGGAAGTTGTTTCCCCTTTCATGTGCCAGTTAGGAGCACAGGCAGGCAGGGTGGGCTTCACACTCCAGGAGCAGTAGGGTCAGGGAAGTGATTGCTGGTCTGTGCCCTGATCTTCATCCTGCACCCCAGGGGCTGGACTGAAATCCTTGAGCCCTGCTGTAAGTCACGGAACAGGATGGAAGAGACAGACCTGGATTGTTGGCTCTGACTCCCAATCTGTGGTGCCTGTTCTGGCAGCTTGAGAACCTGTCCACACAGCAGGCTCTGTGTAATAAAGGCACCAAGCCTTTCAGCAGGACTCTGGGATGAGTGCCCCACAGGTTCTCATGGGGACAGCTTTAATCCAGAAGATAACAAAGTTATTATATTACAATGGAACTCCTCTAGTAAAATACTGCCTTAGCTCCTGGAATTAACTTCAAATGTGATTAATTCTTCCAAACTATCTCTGCTGCACTAAGCAGACATGTAAACTTTTTATTACCGAATAGAACAATGGAATATCCTGAGCTGGAAGCAGCCACAAGGATCATCAAGTCCAAATCCTGGCCCTGCCCAGGACAGCCCCAAGAATCCCACCATGTGCCTGAGAGTGTTGTCCAAACACTTTTTGAACTCTGGCAGGCGTGGGGCTGTGACCAAGTCAGCACCACAGCTCAGTGTAAAAAGTGAACAATTTGTTTTGAGAGATATATTTTGGCAAGTCAATGCTCAGAAGTGAGAACTATGTTACTTACATGGACTCCAGGACTGCAGTAAATTAAATACCCCACTGTGTCCCCTTCAGCTTAAGAGCTAAGTCTGTCCTTTCTTGTACATAGTTCAGAATGAGGTGATACGATAGCACAATGAAGAGGGATTCAAAGACCTATGAAAATATAGGCAACATTGTTTCAAGGATGCCTCTATTTGTGAGAGATAATAGCAAAAATTAATCTTCCCTCTTTCCTTCCTTTTCAGAAAATGGTTCCTGGAGAAACTCAAGCCAGAAGGTACTGCCCTTGTGTTACTGCTCTGTGTGTAATGCATTCCTTTGCCCCTGAAGTGGCTCCCTGCCCATGCTGGGGGAACCAGCAGGTTCCTCGAGCCTGTTCTGTGCCCTCCTTCCTAGGATGTTGTTTTCCTCAGCAGCTTCATCCCTGGATTCCCAGACTCCTGCCTCTGCAAGCTGCTGGCAGGGCTCATGGGAGCATCTTGTTTTTCCTCAGTGGGACCTGGAAGACCTCCTGCTCCCTGTGGCTTCAGTGCAAGCCCCTCTCCACTAATGCTCCTCTCCCCTGGTGTGCAGTGACTGCCTTTATCCCACAGTTCAGAGTGTGACTGCAAATCCTGTGCTGATCTCATTAACATGAGCATTAATCACATTAAATCACCATGGGCTTTAGTCCTCCCTGGTGCTGCATGCTCTCCCAAGTTCATAGCAGGGCTCTGCAGCTCACGCTGTGAGATGAGATCTGAGGCTCTGGCTTCAGTCACAGCAGGGATCCTGCCAAGAACATCCTGGTGCCTGAGCTTTGTCACCTCCTGTGGTGGTTGGGAATGCAATGCGGAGTGCTCCCTCTATCCATCCGTGCCTAGGTGGGTGTGTTGCGTTCCCAGGGAGCAGCAGTAACTCCAGGATCCCTTCTGTGTCCCTCAGGCCTATACAAGCTGCTGGCTGGCTTTGAAGACAAGTCTGCCTACGCACTCTGCACCTTCGCCTTCAGTAGCGGGAACCCAGAGGAGCCAGTGAGGCTCTTCAAAGGCCAGACACATGTAGGTGGTGTGTGCCTGGGGAAGGCAACGTGCTGAGAGAGGAGGGCTGTGATGTGAATTTCATAGCAGCACTGGCTCTGCTGAGGACAATTTTGATGGCCTCTGGGTCGCTGAATGCCTTTGGAGCTTCTGTGTGTTGGGAACAGGCAGCTGGTGGGAGGTGGGTACTGAGGGTGCAGCCCTTTGTGCAGTGGTACTTAAGAGAACTCTGCACGTTACCTCGGTCTCTTCAGCCCCCCATCTCCCTCTGACAGGGCTGTATTCAAGTTCAGTTGTTGGCTCTGTTATTTGGAGAGGCCAAAGCACTGTCAACGTAGGGCAGTGTGAGTTTGGAGCTGCTAATTTTGGTCACATCCTGGGGAGGAGCTGGGAAGGGGGACAGCACCATGCAGAGCCTGTGGTGGCTGCTGTGTGAGCTACGACTGCATGTCTTGGTCTCCTTAGCCCGTGTTTGAAATGAAGGGAAGTGCTGTGAAACCACAGCTTAAGGGTCTTTGCTTTCTCATGGCAGGGGCTGATAGTGGAGCCCAGAGGCCCTCGGGATTTTGGCTGGGATCCCTGCTTTCAGCCAGATGGCTACAACCAGACGTAAGTGGTGTTTTATCTACAGCTCTTTATGTAAGGCAAACCTTGGTCAAGGGTCTCAAGAGGAACTTGCTTATGAGGAAGGGCATCAGGGAGAAACATCTTCCTGGATCTGAATGCGGTGGGTTACAGGGAGCCCTTGGATTGGGATGGGGGTTGTTGGCTGTGCCATTGTGTCCCTGCAGATGCCCTGCTGAGCCAAGCAGGGAGGCAGCAGGCAGAGGGGGAGCTCTCGTTGCTCGGGGGATGTGCTGTAGTGTCTCTGCTACTGAGACTTGTGGTTTCTCTCCCCTGCAGCTACGCTGAATTGCCCAAGGCAGTGAAGAACTCCATCTCACACCGGTACAGGGCGCTGAGCGAGCTCTCCGCCTTCTTTCTTCAGAGCGACTCGACAGAGCCCCGCCCTGGCCCCAGCTAGCGCCCGAGCTGTGGGCACCCCTTGTTCACACAACCACCGCATTATTGGGGTTGGAAAGGACCGCTGGAGATCACCTAGTCCAACCCCCCTGCCAAGGCAGGTATTGTCCATGTTAGACGCAGCCCCGGCAGAGCTTCGCTCCGCTGCGGGATGCCATTAAAGCTGCTCCTTTTGAACCCACCGCTATCTCGTTCACCGCTCTTTTTGTTGCTTCGGTAGTGCCGCTGAGCCCAGCCGGTCTGGGCTGTTGAAGCTGCGCGTTTGTGCCTCAGGGGCGGCTCCGGCCCGGGCGGTCCCTGCCGCCCTTTCTGCCAGAAGTCCTAGAGCAGAGTGCCGAGTCCTGTATGCTCCTATGCTCCAGGAGACGGGGACGGGGACCGGGACCGCGCAGGGGCGCGCCGAGGCCGCTGCGCGTTCCCGCTGCGGCCACCGCGGTGGCTCTAGGAGCCGCCGGCCAATGGGAAGCGGTG
Source organism: Gymnorhina tibicen (assembly GCA_013399875.1). NCBI lineage: Eukaryota > Metazoa > Chordata > Aves > Passeriformes > Artamidae > Gymnorhina > Gymnorhina tibicen. Next base: position 716,352 of record VXAZ01007367.1, read on the forward strand.
GGGGGACAAGCAGCCAATGGGGAGCGGCCGGCGCAGAGGCAGCCAATGGGCGATGCACCGCGCGCGCCGCGCAGCCGGAAGTGGTCAGCGCGCGGGACACGTGGGGCCGCAGCGGGAGCGGGAGCGGGGCACGGCCATGGAGCTGCTGCCCCGCAGCCCCGGCGAGTTCGGCTCCGCCCGCTACTGGGACCGCTTCTTCCGCCAGCGCGGGCAGCGCCCCTTCGAGTGGTACGGGGCCTTCCCGGAGCTCTGCCCCGTCCTGCACAAGTATGTGCGGCCCCGCGACAAGGTGAGCCCCGGCTGGTACCCAGCACTGTGTGCCTGGGACGGGTCGCCTCCGGGCTCCTCCTGCGCGGCGAACTCTCGGGTGTCCTTGTCGCTGTCTACAACTACCTGAACGGAAGTTGTAGCCAGGTGGGGATCGGCCCCATCTCCCAGGCGACCAGCGACAGGATGAGGACAACACTCTTAAGCTACATTAGGGGAAGTTTAGGTTGCACTGTAGAAAGAATTTCTTCACAGTAAGGGTGCTTAGACATTGGAATGAACTGTCTAGAGAGGTGGTGGAGGCACCGTCCCTGGAGGTGTTTAAGGAAAGACTGGACGTGGCACTTGGTGCCATGGTCTGGTTCACAAGGTGTTCGGTCATAAGTTTGACTCAATGATCTCAGAGGTCTTTTCCAACCAAATTGATTCTGTGTGATTCTGTGTGTGAGTTCTGTGCTGCTGTGTTCCACCATGAACTGCCACCGTGCACTGACACAGTGTGAAGCCCCCAGTGTGCCATAGCAAGAGGACAGGAGAGACCCACAGGTTGGGGGCCTCTGGGGGTTAAAACACCCAGCTCATCCCCAAAAGACATGCAGCAGAAACATCACTTCTGTGTCCACGGGACTTTTCTCTATGGAGATGTTGTCTTGGGCCCCAGAGACTGGGTTTGCAGGCTCTGTGGGTGTGGCTTTCATGGAGGGCTCCTAGACATGTCTGGTATTTTACTCATAAAATGCTTTAGGGGGTGTTGCCAGGGTGTTCTCACCATCACACTGCCCTTGTGCCACTCCCCAGGTCCTCGTGGTGGGCTGTGGGAACTCGGAGCTGAGCGAGCAGATGTACGATGTGGGAATGTGTGAGGACATCGTCAACATCGACATCAGCGATGCCGTGATTCGCCAGATGCAGGAGCGCAGCGGGAGCACAAGGCCAAAGATGAGCTACCTGCTGATGGACATGCTCCAGATGGACTTCCCTGATGCCCACTTCCAAGTGGTCCTGGACAAAGGCACGCTGGATGCCCTCCTCACTGATGAAGAGGAGGCCACTATAGCCAAGGTGGACCAGATGTTTGCTGAGATCAGCCGGGTCCTGCAGGTAGGAGGGCGCTACCTCTGCGTCTCCTTGGCTCAAGCCCACGTGCTGAAGAAAGCCGTGGAATACTTCTCCCAGGAAGGCTGGGTCGTGCGTGTCCATCAGGTGGCCAGCAGTGGGGACAAGCAGCAGTTTGTCCTACCGGTCTTTGTGTATGTCATGACAAAGTTCAGGAAGATCCCTGGCTCGGCACCACAGATCCTGGAGATCTGTCCTGAGGAGCAGGACAAGCCAATGCGGATGGAGAGCGCGGAGCGGCTGGTGGCAGCAGTAAAGGACCGGCAGCATTATGCTCTGCTTTGCAGCCAGATAAGCAAAACCCCCTGCAGGGAACAGGTTTCCTTGGATCTGTGTGACAAAGAGAGCGGGAAGCCTCGCTACACGCTGCATGTGGTCGACAGCCCCTCGGTGAAACCTTCCCGGGACAATCACTTTGCCATCTTCATCAGTGAGTACAGCCTGTCCAGGCTGCAGTGAGGTGGTGTCCTGGCCAGGAGCTGCAAAACAGCCTGCCCTTCAGGGCCTGTTGAATTTGGGGCTAGGGAGGGAAATAATTCACCTGCATGGGATTCGGTTGATGTTTTAGTCCTGGCTTTGTGGTGGGGTATGTGTTTGCCTGGTGGTGCAAGCACAGATCTGGCACAGAGCTTGTTGGCTGCATCTCCCCGCAGAGGGACACTGCCTGCCCTGCCTCCAAGGTGGCATTCCTGCCTTGATGCTGGTGACAGCCAGCTTAGCACATTGCAGCTGGAAAGGCATCGCTGTTCTGTGTGGGTGTCCTGGCTTGCAGGGCCGGACTTCTGGGGCTGCGCTTGGCTTTTGTGCTTGCACCTCACAGAGACGTGTTGGCCTCTGCCAGCAGCACTGTTCCCTCCCTGCATGCCTGCAAAGCTGGGGCTTAGCACAGCCTGGAGACAGGTCAGGAGCCTGTTGGACACCCCCTTCTAATGAGATGTGGCTTTTCCAGCTTCCTGCATGAGCCTGCCCAAAACAGGGGAGATCCTGGCTCTCTTGATGGTTGCAGTACCTCCCTGAGATGTCTTGCCATTCCCTGTGGCTCCTTGCTTGGAGGCTCGAGGGCCAGGAGCAGACCAGACTGATGGCAGCCCCTTCTGCAGTCCCACAGGGCAGAGAAACCGAGTGGCTCTTTGGGACGGAGGAAGGGCGGAGGCAGCTGGCGGCCAGCGCGGGCTTCGGGCGCCTGCTCACGGTGGCCCTGCACAGGGAGCAGCACTACGAGGGCATGGCCGGCATCCAGGCGGAGCTGTCGGGGAAGGTGATGGAGCTGGCCCCACCAGGCCTCCCTGCCCGGCAGCAGGTGAGCCCCCTCTGCCCGGCCCCCTGGCTGGGCTTCCCAAAACCAGGGCCAGGCTGGCTCTCTGCCAGCAGGGAAACCCTCTTCTCCAAGGGAGACCAAGCTGCAAGGTGTGAGCTGGATGCCTTGGTGGGCAGGGGATGGACCTCAGGTGCAGCTTCTCTTGGTTTTCCCTCCAGCTGTCTGCCTTTGCTTGGAGGCAAGATTTGAGGTGCTTGTGTGGCAGGATTCAGTATGAAGTCCTTGCCCTCCAAAACCCAGTATCCCAAGAAAAGCAGAGATCTTGAAACCCTGAGAGCATCCAGCCCCTTCTTAATTCTGGCTTTAACTTCTGTTCCTTCTGTTTCCTCCTTCTTGCCCCAACTCCACACACCTGAGCTCTTGCAAAAAATCTTGATGTGTTTGCTCCCTGTATTCCTTGTGTTGGGAGTGAATCTAGTGCAGATCCCCAGCTCTCCTGTGACATCCCACTGCTCCTCTATTGTGTCTGCTGTGTCCTGTCTCTGTAGCCATAGTCAGTGAGAATGCCACACTCTCTTCCTGTAGCCTTTCCTCCTTCACAGCAGTCCCTGTCCTCCCTGCAGGTGCCCTTCCTGTCTGTGGGAGGGGACATCGGGGTGCGGACGGTGCGGCACTGTGACACCAGCCCCCTGAGCGGGGAGTACGTCGTGGAGGACGTGAAGGGAGATGGCAGCTGCTACTTCCGCCGCCTCATCTTCCTCCGCAACAGGAACGTGGTGCAGTCAGAGGCTCGGCTTCTGGCTCCCACACCTCTCCCAGGTACATGGGGCAGCTGGGAAAAGGCAGGGGCTGATTTTTTGGGGTGATGGAAAGTGAGAGCAATACAGGAGGAAGGTAACAGTCCTGCTGGGACCTGCCTGTCTTGTCCCAGAGCAGCTCTGGGAGTGTTTTTACACCATGGGTAGGACAGGGCTGGGCGTGACTAGTCCCCAGAAAGCACCTCCATCTCCCACCTTGCCTTACCGGCCAATGTCTTGTGTCATTCAGGCCAGAAGAAGCGGAGGAAGGATAAGAAGAAACCCAGCCCCGCTGAGCCACCTGGAGCCATCGACAAGAGCTACCTGTGCTGTGAGCACCACAAGGCCATGATTGCGGGGCTCTGCCTGCTGGGGGGCCCCAACGCCCTCCCAGGTGACAAGGCCGGCAGTGGGAGACTGTGCTGGGGGCAGGTGTGCGTGCATCCCCATGCCACAGCCCCTTGGGGGAAGGCTCTTTCAACCAAGGTGCCCCGTGCACCCTTCCCAAAGCGGTTTGGGGACAGTGGGTGGGACGAGCAGTGGGATTGTGGCATCCTAGTGGCTCACTGGGTGCTCTTGGTTGGCAGGAGAGCTGGCAGTGCTGGTGGTGGGGCTCGGCGGGGGCAGCCTGCCCCTCTTCGTCCATGATTACTTCTCGCAGGCCCACGTGGCCGTGGTGGAGATCGACCCCTCCATGCTGGAAGTGGCCACGCACTGGTTTGGCTTCTCCCAGGGTGACCGGATGCAAGTGCACATCTCCGATGGCCTGGACTACGTGGCCAAGCTGGCGGCTGAAGGTACCATCTCACAGAGCATTCCGAGTGCCCCATCGAGCCCAGTGGGTGACACGCTGGGCTGTTGTCACCACCTGCTTCCTCTTCCTGCCTATCTCCTGCCGTGTGTCACAATCTCCAGCCTGACCAGGTCTCTGCAGCTCACAACCTGTCCTTGCCAGCCTGTGTAGAGGACCTTAGATTTGTTGCCTCCCCCAGCACCAAGGGCTTGTCAAGAGAAACCCCAGCAGAGAAGACTGGCAGGGTTTGGGTGTGTCCTCATTGCTTTCCCACTTTGGCAAAAACATCCCTTCGACTCTCCTTCCCCTTTAGCACAGCTCCTCCCTTCTGATGGTGCCTCTCCCTGCATCTCCAGCATTCCTGGTGTCTCTGCAGAGCCCCAGACCCGCTCCAAGCCTGGTTGTGGATGTGTGTGGGTGGGCTGCAAGCCATGAGAATAAAGTGCTCAGGGTGCTCTGAGGCCTGCGGTGCTCTGCTAAGGCTTATTTCTGAAGCACCCACACCCCTGGAAAAAGTACTGTCACCTCTGCACTTCAAAGGCATGTCCTGGGAGCAGGACATAACATGGCAGAAGGGGTGTCTTAACCATCCCATTTGTTGCCTTCCCACCACGTGTGTGGCTCACCTCTGTCCCATAGGATAACAACTGTCTGTGCTTCCTCCTGCAGCACCAGCCCAGTACGATGCAGTCATGTTTGATGTGGACAGCAAAGACCTCACGGTGGGGATGAGCTGCCCGCCCCCAGCCTTTGTGGAAAAGCCATTCCTGCAGAAAGTTAAAAGCATCCTCAGGCCAGAAGGTAGGAGGGGAGATCTGGCCATGTCCCCATAACCAGGCTGACCAGTTCTGTGTGGACTTGGGGCTGTGCCACCATTTCGCATCCTGGAGAATAGTGGCCACAGCCAGGATTGCTGCATGGCATCCACTTCTCCTGGTGGGTCCCGTATCTGGGTGTTTCAGTGGGCATTGTGACAGCAGGATGGAGCGGGTGGCTTGCAATGCTGCTGGGTCAGGCAGGCTGAGACATCCCAGGGGGCCAGCAGAGTTTTCTGGAAGCAGAAGGTGCAGGAGGTACCTGAGAACAGATCTTACGGCCTCCCATGACCTGTGTGGCAGCAGGGATGTGGAGCGGGGCCAGGGGCACCGGGGGGATGCTGGTACTCCTTGTGCTGCTGTGAGGGAGACATTTGCACCAGGGTGGCACCGATCCAGCCGTGTTCCCGCAGGGAGCAGGGTGGTGTACGCAGGCTGGTTCAACTCCTTTCCCTCTCGCCCTGCTGCAGGAGTCTTTGTGCTCAACTTGGTGTGCCGCGACGCCCGGCTGAAGGAGTCTGTCCTGGCCACCCTCAGGGACGTCTTCCCGCTGCTCTACGCGCGCCGCATTGAAGGGGAGGTCAACGAGATCCTGTTCTGCCAGCCCAGCCCCGAGGGCCGGCGCGACCCCGCGGAGCTGGGGGCGCGTGCGCGGGCGCTGGAGGGGACCCTGCGGCAGCCTGGGCGGCCCTGGGACAGCTCGTACGTGCTGGCAGACATGCTGCAGGCCGTCCACATCCTCTGAGGGGGCTCTGATGCTGCTCCAACACAGTGGTCCTCCTGTGGGGGCTGTGGCCCCACAACAGGGTGCCCGTGGCTGGGACTGCTGCCCTGTGGGGGGCCAATGTTGGCCTGGGCCTGCTGGAAGGATGGGACTGGCATGGGAAGGCGCTTCCTGCAGCATGGCTCCCGAGGAAGGGGTCCAGCACCACGGAGGGCTATAAAGCCCTAGGGGCAGCATTGAGCTGGTGGAGGGGAGGAAGGTGCTGTGGGACTGGCAGGGTTTGGGTGTGTCCTCATTGCTTTCCCACTTTGGCAAAAACATCCCTTCGACTCTCCTTCCCCTTCAGCACAGCTCCTCCCTTCTGATGGTGCCTCTCCCTGCATCTCCAGCATTCCTGGTGTCTCTGCAGAGCCCCAGACCCGCTCCAAGCCTGGTTGTGGATGTGTGTGGGTGGGCTGCAAGCCATGAGAATAAAGTGCTCAGGGTGCTCTGAGGCCTGTGGTGCTCTGCTAAGGCTTATTTCTGAAGCACCCACACCCCTGGAAAAAGTACTGTCACCTCTGCACTTCAAAGGCATGTCCTGGGAGCAGGCAGCTGCCCCTTGAACCCCACTGCCACCTCACCACTCACCCTCCCCAAACTGGATCCCACTATGTTTCCCTTCTTCTGAATCTCTCCAGCCATCGCCACTGAACTGAAACCTGTAACCCCCAAGCTCTGAACCCTTCTCCCCCAGGGCCAGCAGGGACCCAGCCCTGGGCTCAGGCTCCTGGCCACGCCAACCTGCTCACCCAGCTGGTGCAGGTCAGCCTTCCTGCGCGATGAAGGGGCAGCCAGAAAATACCCATTGGGCTGTTCCCACAGCACCCCAATGCTGCCCTGACAGCTCATTTTGTTTCTCCTGAGGGTTTCAGAGCCTGGTCCCTCGTTACAAGGTTTACCTGAAGAGCTGCCCTGTGTGTCCTGGCTGCTTACAGACAGCTGACCTGCACATTCTCATTCATCAGAAGCTATTTTTGGGGGTCTTGTCTTTCTCTGCTGCAACAGCTGACACCAAAATGAGTTTGAGTCATGGTACCAAAGCAACCAACTTGCAGACAGCAAGGTGACAAACTGATGCTTTGCCCCTGCTCCTGCACCTTCACTCCATGCTCCCTTCTGCCACTGGCAGCGTGAGTGAGGATGTCTTTCTGGCAGCTGCTTCCAAAGCCAACCCTCCCCAGCCTCCTTTCCACAGCCCAGGGAGGTAACAACACACCAGGAGGTGATCCCAGGAGGGATCTGTGTCTGGGCATCACTGCTGGAGCCATCTCCCAGCTCTGCAGCTCACACACCCTGTCTCACCAGGGTCTTGGGCTGCCCCTCATCGGCCTCTCCTTGCTTGGAAGGACCCAGCTCTCCTCCATCTGTGGGAAAACCTCTGCCACTTAGAAAGCAAGCGAGAGGGTGTCTGAGCCTGAGAGTTTGCAGTTCCCCAGCTCCATGGGGCTGTGGAAAGGACACCCCGAAGGCTCTCACCCTCTGAAGCGGTGGGGACCATGGCCACTGCACCAGTGCAGGAGATGGGGCTGTTGGTGCCCAGGATGTATTATGGCAGCTGTGCTGCCAGCAAGCACCTCCCTCTGATCAACAGCTGGGGCTGAACTTTCATTTTAATTTGCCAGCAGGTTCTACTTTGGGAACTGCTCTGTTCAGATCCCTTCTCTGATGCTCCCTACCTTATTCCCCTTCACACAGAGGGACATATTGGTGCCCTACTTTCTCCCTGGGCTAACCTGCATCTACACAGAGGGAGCAGATGCTTTTTTTAATAAGTGCTTTTGATGGTTCCCAGGCACAGGAGAGCTGGGCTGGCTGCTCCCTGCCTCAGATAAAGGCTGGCAGCCTGGGTAGGTGCCCTGCGTATGTCACTCACCACCCAGTCACTCCTCCAGTGTGTTCTCCTCCTGTCGTGTATTCAGGACAGCATGCGGGAGAGACAAGGCTGGAGCTGGAGCAGGGTGGAAGTGTGCCTGCCCCCATGCAGTTAGTTTCTAAAGCTCCTCTGTGATGAGCACTGTTTTGAAAGATATCTATTATCCACCCGGCTTAGCGATGGCAAATTTCTCAACTGGATCAGCAGTGCTGCATTTACTCTGTTTTTAACTTAGTTTGCAATTCTCAACATAATTCCAACAACATAGGTTTGTGTGTGTGCGTGTGCCCTTTATTTTACCGAAACCATCTCCTTTCTTCCCCAGGAGCTCATACAAAGGCTGCCTTCATCCCTCCCTTGTCCAGTCCTGCCTTTCTGTTGTGCTTCCAAAATGCTGCATAACACCACATCCTGGTGGAAAAACAAAAGCCATCTATTAGGAACAATGTAAGGATGAAATCTCAGTTCATTGCAGCTGTTCTTGCAGCTATTGATAGCCCAACAACTTTGGTCTGGACATGAATTTCAGCTGGAAAACTGGCAAATTCATGAGTGCTGCAAAAACCCGAAACCCTCCTCTGCAGGTAAAATGCTCCAAGGCTGGAGTAATTGACACGTAGTAAATATTTCTCTGCTGGCAGCCAAAACACGCAGCCAATGTATACGTTTGGCAACTGTGATTCTGTTGAGTCTTTTGGCAATATACTCATGTTTACATCCCTTACTCCTCACTTCCTTCCTTTGCAGCGTAGGCCCGCTGTCAGTGGCGGGATAGAAACAAGCTCTGCCGTCACTTAGCAACCTCCACTGGCACAGAGATGTTGACTTTTTCCTTTCTGGATTTCCCAGCACAAAAAGAGATGGGTGTGTAACTCATTGCATGGCTCAGGTGTGAGGCTGTAGCCAGCTGGGGATGCTTTGGTCTGGTCCAGTCCCAGTCCTTCTTGGAGCATCACATCCGTGACCTGCTGCCACTCCAGTGAATGAGACACTGGGAGTTGGTGGGTCAGCCCTGGGTTTCCTATCTTGGGTGAAAGGATGCAGAGAGGTTCTTTGGGCCAGGCTGGCTGCTGGCAGGATGGTGACAGTATGAGGCAGGCACTGATGGGGTGCCACACATGCACCTCGTATGGTGTCACAGCCCAGGTCCCTGCTCTGCAGAAGAGAAGAGAATGACACTTCAGTTCCCTCTTGGGAAGAGGGTGGAGGTGGATGAGGGACATACTGTCACCCAGCTGAAAGTACTGGGTGACAGTACACCCAGTATCAAGCAGCTGGGAGAGATTTTGCGGTAATAAAAGCTGCAGGGCCTGAGCACTAAGGCTGATTCCCATCAGCTGGGAAGAGCCTTGGCCCCATTGCCTGGGGATGCTGCTGCAGTCCAGGCATGGCATGGTCCAGCACAAGGGCTGCAACAGCCACCTCCCAGAGACTGAAAGCACATGGGAAGTGTTTTGTCCGTGAAATCTTCCCTTAGGGAAGCACTTGGCTTGTCTGGCTTTGTGACCAAGGAAGCAGGCATGCTGCCAGGCTGCAGTGAGGGAGTACAGCTCTTTCCTGGGGTGCTCAGGGCTGCAGGGAAACATCTCGGCAGGCTGCAATGCAGCACGGTGCCCTTTTTCTACCCTGCAACTGGATGCACCCGACTAAAGAATGCAGCTGGAGGTCACAGGGCAGGAAAGAGGAGAGATGGGACAGGGATTGGTGTCACTGTCCTGCGATGAGTGAGTCAGCAGTGCCCCAGGCTGTGGGGGGAAGGCAAAAAGCACATCCTCTTTAGAGGGAGAAATGCTGCAGCTACTACTAATCACAGCTCTGCAGCCACTCTGGCTTTCTTTCACGGGCTTGAATTCCACCCTTTGCAGTTTCAAGGTCTGAGCTCTCCTCCTGGCAGATACACAGGCATAATGCTGACTGGCACCTTTGTGCAGCTCCACTGCAGATCCAAGTGCTGCCGAGAACCTGGGAGCTCCCCCTTTCACGGGCTCCTTGCCCACACCTCCTCCTGCTCTGTGACCATCACTGCCTGAAAAACTCTGCAAAAACTCGGGGTTCGTGTAAAGTAAGAAGGAGGTGAGGAAGGTCCCTGGAGAGAAGAGCAAGTGTGAAGGAACCTGCTTCTTCTTAGGGGAGAGAATGCAGCCTCGCCTGTGCTCTGCTCGCCCCGGGGTCCTGCCTGCTCTCCTGGCAGGGGAGCGTGACTGGCTCTTCGCTGCAGGCATCTGCAAGTCTCCACTCGGGTGGTTTATATATAACTCATTCCTCACGAAGGGAATTGCACTGGTGTGTGTTTATGAAGCAGCCTGGGGACCTGATCCAAATGTCCTCGGTTTTAACATCACACTGCCTGGTTAGGGAGAAGTGTCTGCGTGTGAGTTTGTGAGTTCATATGCTACAGCGGCACCCTGAAGCCAGGCTATTTTTGCCGTATATTTTTCTGAAAGTCATGGCAGGACAAACTTGCTCTCTGTAGCCTTGATCTGAAGTGCACTGGAGGCTTCAACTGGGGGCCCCAGGCAGGCTGTGCTGGAGTTGGTGACATGTGACATCAGACCACACTGTTGGAGTCCGCACGTCACTTTGGGGAGCAGGGCACCCTTCCTGCCATGCCAGGAAAGGTGCTTGGCAGAGCTTTTCTTTCCTTGCTGAGCCTGGCACATGGCAAAAGGAAATGATAAATATTGTGGGGCACAACTGAGCACAGGGTAAAACCAGACTGTGTTTAGCTGGTTAACCAGTGAGCAGTGCAACTCTGTGCTCCTGGGGATTGCACCTACTGCTCCCCCAAAAATCAGTTTCTTGCATGGCCCCCTGACACTGGTTTGGGTCTTGTACTTCAGGGTTATTTGTTACAAGAAGCTTTGCAATAGTCTCTGCTAGTAGTACCCCCGTTTCCTTTAATTTAGCCACTCTGAATCTTGGCAAATTCAGAAAGCCAGGCTGGGCTCTGCACGGGGGTTTGGAACAAGCTGCCCAGAGAAGTCAGTCAGGAAAAGCAGAGACCTGAAGATATGTATGCTTGGGTGCCTCTCCTCTCTCCTTCCCTGCTCTCTTGGAGTTGTTGGAAAAATAAGGAAAACCTCTCATGATAACACAAGCATCCATAATGAAATGGTTTGTGCTTTTTCCAGAAGGTGGGAAATCTATACTTGGCTTCTTGTGGCTTTTTTTTTGGAGGGGGGAGAGTGGATTTTTGTTAGTGATAGAATTGCAGGGTGAATGTGGGCACTTAGTGGCTTTAACTCTGCTTCACCAGACAAAAAAGTTTGGTTTGGAAACTTTCCAGACTTGGGGGAGTAATTCAAATTTTTCCTAATCTTAGTTGTTTCCCTAACTTATTTTATTTTAATCATGGAAGCAGACAAAGCTGGAATTTAAAGAACTCACAGAAAGGACAGTTCCCTGTGTTATCAATTTGAAGGTATGCATAGTGCTGCTCCCCAGGCATCATGCCTTTCTCAATCTTCATTTGTCTCCTATGGAGATGCAATCCTATGGCCAGGCTGCTCTTCTACGGATCTTAATTATTTCATGGGGGCAGCACAAAGTGCTCTGACACTCAGACGAGGCGATACTGTTCATCTCAACTTCCAGCCTCCATAGAAACCCACGAACTGGAGGAAGGCCAGGCAGCTACTCTAGTGCCTCCTGGCATAGCCTGCTTGTCCAGGAATGGGGAAAGAAATAATCATGCTGCTAATTGGCATAATTACGTCAATAACTCCCAGGCTCCCAACTAGACAGAAATGATGGCAGGGCTTTTCCCAGAGGCTGTGATCTAACTGCAGCAGTGAGGAGAAGCCGTCTCTGTGTTTTGCCAATTAAAAACTGTTACTTGTTTCCAGAGTTATAAGTCGGTCTGTTGTAGAGAGTAATTTTTTACACTTATTCAGAGCTCTGGCCAAGAAGTTTTGATAATCCTCCAGATCGCTGGTCTCCGTCAGCCAGCGGGATGTTCACAGTTCCCTTTTGTTTTGCTTTTCACGCTGAGCGAGGCCAGTGTCTGGTTTAATAGAGAGGATAACTTTTATCGCTGCAGGACTCCAAAGCCTGTGTTTTGGATATTTTCATGATGTGATTGCTGCCAGTAATCACAGATAAATCTCATCTCTGTTGTGCGCCTGAGCTTTTAGCTCAGCCTCAGTGTACATTTTTAATTGAACCTGCTGCAGTGACGTGGCTTGGACCTTGACGTTGCTTCCCAGCCTGCTCCTGAGCCATCCACCTGCTGCCAGCCCTGCCGGACCCTCCGGCCTGCCCTGACACGGCTCCAATGAATGTGTCTGACCCTGGCAGGATTCCGGCCTGTGGCTGAGCACTGCCACAGCCCTTTCCGCCAGAACGATGGGGTGGCCAGTTGGGATTGGGGCTCTCAGGGGAGAGGGGCAGCACGGTGGTCTCATGGTCGGTGCATGGACCTGGGTGAATGATGCGCCTCATGTCCAAGTGTCCCAGCACCAAGGTCGCCTTGTCCTTGGGCAGGAACAGAATCACGGAATGGGTAAGGTTGTAAGGGAGCACAGTGGGTCATATGGTCCAACCTCCCAGCTCAAGCAGGGTCATCCCAGAGCACAGGCACAGGATTGTATCCAGTCGGTTCTGGGATATCTCCAGTGAGGGAGACTCCACACCTTCTCTGGGCACTCTGTGAAGAAACAGTCCCTAAGAAGCAAGCTCTAAGTGCTGTCCAGGTGGTAGAAAGACAAAATACTTGTCGGTAGAATTGCCTGTTAAGGTTTAGGGCTCGACATGTTTCAGTTATCTCAGACCTAGGGGGAGGTTATCAAAGCTTGGGAAGAAGGGTGTACCACTAATAGTGGACACAAAGAATGCAGAATTTAGGGGCTGCAAGGACATTTGGCAGAACCCCTAAGATAAGGAAGAAACTAATAAAAACAACTGAGCAACTGTGCTGACATCAGCTCTGACTGGGTAAGAGGTAATTCTGGCAGGGGCAAATTGTGACCACTGACTCAGAGACCACCAACTCAAAAACCCGACTGATTCAAGAGAGAGACTGAGCATGCAGACTAATTAGCATTGGAAGCAAGAGGATCATCAACCAACAGAAGATAAAATACTAATTAATAAGCAAACTAGATAACTTGTAGCCAATAAACATTAATGCCTTGGTTTGTTAAAATCCACAAAAAGGGAAAACTTTTGATAGTCGTCGTGCTGGCTTTGCGGATTTGCCACCCAGCCCCCTTTCTGCGCAGAACTATAAATAAATCAAACCCTTCGACTCTGTGCGTGGATTGGCCTCTAGCACCCCGGGGGAAAGAACGGATTTTGGGACAACCGTGGGACCCGTACCGGGACCCGCACGGGAGGGGGCGTGGCTTCCTTGCGGAGGCCCCGCCCCCGGGACCGCGGAGGGAGGGGCGCATGCGCAGTGCGCCGGCCGTTACCTGTCAGCGGCGGCGGGCGGAGGAGGAGGAGGAGGCGGCGGCGGGATGGAGGGGCTCATCCCGCTCGTTAACCGGCTGCAGGATGCCTTCGCGGCGCTGGGCCAGAACTGCCTGCTCGACTTGCCGCAGATCGCGGTGGTGGGCGGGCAGAGCGCCGGCAAGAGCTCCGTGCTGGAGAACTGCGTCTCCAGGTGAGGGGCGGCGGGCACGGCGCCCCCGCGCACCCCCCGCTCCCCTCACACAGCCCGGAGCGCGCGCTGTTCCCAACGGTCGTGGCGCGCGCCCCCCCCTCATAGCGGCGGGTGGGGGGGGCGGTGGCGAGCGGGGATGGACGAGGAGGGTTTTTTGGGGGAGCCCGGGGGGGACAGCTCGCGGCTCCGAGCCTACCGTGGGTGCTCGGTCCCCTCCAAGGATGCTCGGCGTCCCTCCCCCCGCGGTGCCTTGGGGGTGGCGAGGCGGGCCCTGGCCCGGCAGCGCCCGTGATGTGGTGTGCGCGCTGCGGGGAAGCCGCCGCGGCTCCGGTGCGAGCGCGTTCGTGTGCCCGGTTCGTGTGTGCGTATGTATGTGGATGGGTGGGTGGGTGACCGCTGCTTGAGGGGAACAAGGTATTTAAAGCCCCAAAGCCTAATTTCAGTGGGGTGCTGGCTCTGGGCGGCTCATTCCTTCCCATCGCATATAAATTCGCACCGTCCCAACGCGCCTGTGGGTATTCGAATCACGGAGTCATTAAGGTTGGAAAAGACCTCCAAGATCGTCAAGTCCAACATGCGCATCATTTCTAACAAATTACTGACAGGAAAAGGGGAAGCCTGACGATTCAGGTGGTGCTTTTTGACGGCCAGGCAGTGCCTCTGGGGACGTCCCGAGGTAAACATGAGCTTCACGTGCTGTTTGATGAAGTTCCTGCTGCGTTTGCCGCAAATAGCTGCGGGCTCCCCGAGGGAGGTGGTGCACCCGCAGCGGAGCTGCGATCCTAGTCAGGATTATAGGGTCGAAATACTGTTGTGTGTCGGTGATTGTGGGACTTTCGTGTGCGGAGATCTTCACCGAAGGTAATATTAAATGCTGTGACACTCCATAACCTGGCCATGTGTCAGGCTGCAATAGCTCTTGATACCCCGTATAAAAATACTGTATAGTGGTTCTTCATCTATCCTTCAGAACTGACTGTGTTAAATGTCAGTTCTGCCTCTTCTTTCTTCTTGAAGACTGTAGCTAACTACTGATGTTGACAGTACTTCCTAGTCTCTCAAGTTTGGAAAACGTAAATGAGATCCTCAGAAAGCAGGATTGGCCATCACATTATTACTGTTTTCTTTAAACAAGTCCTTAAAAAGTATTTTGGTAACCTTTTGACTTTTTTAGCTAGGTGTCCGCAAAGCTACGCAAAGCACGTGTGCTGAGGGGAAAAAGCATCTTCATTTTTCTTTTCAATGAGGATATTTTGATCTCTGGGGTCAGGGCTGAGTGAGGTGGGCTGTGGGCTGATGTCGGTCTCTGGATCCAGCTGTACTGATGGAAGATCATACTGCTCCCAGATGCTTGTTACTGCTCGGCTGCCAGAGGGATCTGCTCCATCTGATCCGCAGGTGGAGCTGTTCTTTTAAGCCGCTTGGATGTGCCCGGCTGGAGCAAAAGGTGAAAATGAACAGTTTGTGCTGATCTGGCCTGTTTGGACAAGAGGCTGGCACCAGCTGCATGATTGAGATGTGGGCAGTTCTAGGAAGAATTGTGAAAGAGAGCTAAGGGCAATAACTTTTTTCACTCATGTAGTTATTCACTGTGCAGCCTGCAGACACTGCAAGAGAGTCTCTTCAGAGATGACTACTTATTACAGACTACTGTGAAGCACCAGAATGTCTCTGTCACACTGGATTTGGAATTTAGATTCTTTCAACCTGGTTTCAGAGTTCCACATCATTGTTTTATGCAGTAACTTCTTGAGATTCAGCATGAACTGATCTGTAGTACTGATGCCATGATGATTTTTTGCTTTTTCATATACCCCTCTTATATACCCTTCTCATATACCCTTTCATAGATCTTTGCATGTATTCTTAGTGCTTTTAGCCCACGTACTTGTAATTCCCTAAGTCTGATAACTAGCTTAGACCCAAAGTTAAGCCGAGAGACTAAACATGTTGGAAACCTCGCAGTTGGGTCGGAAAGCCCCAGACACCCAAGGTCCTCTCCAGAACACATTCTGTAAACTAAGATAAGCCCCCCCAGGGGTAAGGTTCCTCAAGATGAGGGCTTCTCTTGAGCCTCTCATTGGGGAATCTTTGACAGATATGCTAATTTGCAAGGTCTGTAATTGTATACGTGAATCCTTGGGGGGGGCCTTTGTGTGCATCTCTGTGTGTGTGTGTGCATTGTTCGGGGGGTACACCCTGATGCGTTCTTGGGGTGGGCATCCTGGTGAGCGCTTTTGGGTGTGCATTTTCGGTGTGCATTCGGGGGTACTTTCTACCTAGATGTGATGCACCAAAGGATCCTTGAATAAATACAGAGGTAAAACCCTTTTTTCCCCTCTAACCATGTTTGGCTTTTAATTTTAAGCCCAGGGAAAGGCAGCAGTACCTCCCTACTTGCAACCTTGGAGCCTGTTGCAAAAATGACATTGAACTGCATTGCTTCAAACCTATTCCACGAGACTTGAGCAATGATGTTTTGCTTGAGCCTTTCCTCCAGACTGAGTACGTGTGGTCAGCAGATGTGCCCTTGCTAAGCTGTGAGAACTTGGTTGTGAGGCCTCAGAATGAGATTAATAAATATCCATGAGATCGGAAGAGGATTTTGCTTGTTAGATCAGCAGACAAATGGCCTGTGTCTCTTTTTAGTAAGCCATAGGATATTCCTGGTTTTATGGGATAATGCAGCTGCTCTCTGCAAACAAGTTTGTTTCATCCACATCTGTCTTAATATGGCTTGTAGAGGTAGCAAGTCTCCCTGTAGAACCATACTGCGCTCATTTCTCTTTGTTACTAGTACATTGCGTGACCTCTGACAACCACAGGGCCAACTTTAACTAATAGTAACACAGCTTGGAAATTAACATCAAAATAAAATAGTCCTTGCATTGCTCTGAAGTTTGAACATTAATTCTCATGGCATTGGTTTAGTTTTTTCGTTTGGATTTTTTTGTGGTGGTGAGGTTTTTTTGTTGTGTTGGTTTTGGGGTTTTTTCTGACCACATGAATCATCATTAGTAGATTTTGAACTCTTAGCCACCAGAGAGACATTCAAGATCTCTTCAGGAATAGCCATAATTGGTATGAGGAAGGCATGATATCCTCCATGTGAAAGGCAGGGTCTTGCTGCAAACATGCTGCTGGTTTTTAACCTCAGTATTTGTCAGTGGAGCTGTGGTGCGGTTGGTAAGGTGGTTCTTAACTCTAGGATCAGGTTGTTATTCCCTGCTGTCTATAGCCACTTTAGCACTGTGCCTGTTTCCGTCTTCCACAGGGTCTTTGGTTGTGCAAAGATTACTTTTTTTTGCACTTGGACAGTAGAAACTATTTTCTGACTTGCAGGTGGTATCAAGAGTTGGAGCTTCTTTATGCATCTTAGGAATCATGTTGGCCTATGCAGCATTCTCCACCATCTAGTTTATGCACTGCCATAATTTTTCTGGAGGGTTGTGAGAGATCTGGTGCTGGCACAGTTCTGTGGGCTGGCAGATGGCCTGGAAGTGGGAGCTGGGACCTGTTCTTTCTGAAGCTGCTGAATGACACATACCTGTCACTCTCTCCAGGGTAGCACCAAGGCTTGTTTAGGTGCACACAGGATCCTTAATGACTACCAGCTGGCAGGGAATATGTTGGGAGTAGTTCACATGTATTTTGCATTGATGGTGGTGTTGATTGAGGATGGATTCTACGTTTGCCTGCTGCAGGAATTGTGTGACACCCAGTTGTCTTGCTGTCGGCTGGCTTTGAACTAAGCTGGAATGAGGCAGTGTCAAATCTCCAGTGTGTCCATTGTTGTCACTGATTGGATTAGCATCCCCTGAGGAATTTGGAGAGTTCCCTCTTTACGTACTGCTCCTCTGTGTGTAAGGAGACAGTTTCTTTTGGTAGTCAAGGACTGTGTGTGAAGGTTTTCCTCTCAGGATTCTGGTTGTGTTTAGATGGAAACAGGGATTCCAGAGAGCACCTGAGGACAGCAGTTGTTTCCATTCATGGGTTAGACCTTCATGTGTTCATAACGGGAGCTCATGGGTGTGTGTTTGAGGAAATGAAATTGTCTGAAGAGCAAATGTTCTTCCTACCTCCTGCTTGTCTTTGTAAACGGAGTAAATGTGCCATAAAATGTCGTGCCAGTGTTTGAAGCAAAGGATCTAATGCAATCTTCTGGTAGAGGTTGGTTGGAGAGCAATTCAAAAGCACAAATGGGAGTCAAACAACAAATACCAGCAGACTGCCAATGAGAGAAGGCACTTGGCCTCTCTTACTGCTGTGATCCAGAGCAGTACAGGGCCATCAGCTTATACGTTGTTTGTGCTTTTCAAACTTGCTTTTGATAATAATAGGGTTACTTAAAAGAAAACTAATGGCAGGAAGCAACCCCTGTAAACTCTATTTGGAGAGAAAGCACTTTCTATTATTTCATATATATCCAAATGGGTTTTTCATATAACTGAAAGCACAGATAGCAAGCTAGCTTGTCAGGGCCTCCTTCTTCAGAAATCAGAACCTTGTTCTACTCTTAAAAATAGTAAGAAGTTAATAATTAGGTTTCCAACTTGAAAGCTCTTCACTTCCCTTCCTGCTTAATATAAACTGCATATGGCCAAATAATTGTTTTATA
Organism: Gymnorhina tibicen; assembly: GCA_013399875.1. Classification (NCBI taxonomy): domain Eukaryota; kingdom Metazoa; phylum Chordata; class Aves; order Passeriformes; family Artamidae; genus Gymnorhina; species Gymnorhina tibicen. Next base: position 734,257 of record VXAZ01007367.1, read on the forward strand.
AGAGATGTGAACTCTTGATTGTAAGCCTGTCAGTCACAATCAAACAGGCTCTTTCATTTTAGGAGCCTGAGGTCTGATTGTGTAATTCAGCTTTGCAGCTTTTTGATCTGAGATGCTTTTGATAATCTTAAGGTCACTGCATGTAGCAGAGCTATTTATTATGACATACGTGCTGATTGTTTCTTTTTGAAATTACTATTCCTTGTGTGCTTAGCTCATTCTTTTCTGCTTGAGATGGCGGTTGTGAAAAGACTGCGTTGAGTCATTTAGGAGAGGAGAGGGGACTTTAACTCTGGCTGCTAGAGCAGAAAATTTCTCTGAAGAATGTAGACACAGATTTAGATTGATGCTTCCTGGGAGAGATGTATTAAAATTGGTGCAGGTATTTTATTCTTTTAGTTACTAGACACTGACAGAAAAACTTTTTTACAGGAAATCTCTTCTTTGTGAAACAGGCATGAAAAAGCTAAGCAGTCAAACTGAATACAGACTGAGATACAAACTGAAATGTGGTGCTGTGTATTCTTTTTTAATCTTAAGGATCTTCTGGAAATGAGAGTCAGCCACTCCTTTTCCTGACTAATTAAGCCATTGTACAGCTTTGAGTACAGTATTGAGTATATTAGCCTAGTTATCAAAATACTCTGGTGCAACAAAAGCAAGAATTTTTAGGGTATTTAATTAATTAGAAACAGCAGCAAATGAGACAGTGTCTCATTTGGCTTTCTTCCCTGAATAAGTTTTTGCATTTGCACATTGAAGAACAAACTGGCCGTTTAGATGGGATACAGATGGCCTAGTTTTGTCCTTAAATGTAACTCCATTGTGGACTTAAATTTCTTTTTTTTTTTGAAGTCTTGAGAATTGATATACACAAAGTAAAGGAAATGTGTATTAAAAAACAGACATGCAAACAAATACACTGATTTTTCACCACCTCCCCACATGTAATTTTTTTCCTCTAAAACTACTTTGAGGATTTGTCTCTCTTATTTTTGGCATTTAAATTTTGCCAATTAAGAAAAGCTGTACTCTGTCATGAGGCGGGCATAGCGTAGGGAGCTCTGACCTATATTCTGGCATTTAAGTTCAGTGTATCAAGCAGTTTGGAGATGCTAAATCAATAAGTAACGCTTCACACTTTTGTAAAGTGTACCTGTGAGAATACATTGTCTTACTATAACTCCAGCATGCTATGTACTATTTGGGTATTGTAGCATTTAGTGAACACAAGTGCAGTATTTGAAGTCTGAGCTCTAGACTTCAGAAAAACTTCAAAACCCTGCAAAAAGCAATGTTCAAAAAACCCCCAGTCTAGTCTCGAGTGCCTTGTGAGAAATCAATGCTACAGATTCAGTGGCAGTTGTTACTGGGAGTTCAATCCATCAAGGTACTTCAGGTGGCTGCACGCCTCTGATCATTTTTAAAAGAGAACAATCATCTCAGGAGAGGTTTGTGGGTTGGGTTCTTTTTTTCTTTTTTGCAGACCATAGGTATCTACTTAATTTCATTCAAACTTTCCTGGCTCTTAATTCAGAGGCACTTCTGAAAATTCGACAGATTGGCTGACTCTCTAGATTCTTGTATAATATTATAAATCCTGTTATTCACTGCCTTCAGGAAGGAGCCCACACTTGGGATTTTGTAGTGTTGAAATCAACAAATGAGCGACACCTTTGTTGTCTTGCTGTTTCTTGATGGGCACTGCTGCTGATGTTTCAAGCTTATGTCACTTTCCTGTGTAGGAGAAATAGCAAACAAGGATTTCCAGCTTAGATAAATAGATGTTAGCAGTGTGATTGTTTGGACCAAGTAAACATCAGGAGTGATGCTGCCATGGATTGCAGCAAAAACATGGAAGTATGGACACTGCTCTCTTCCACTCTTTACTGTATGACCTCAAACTGCTTTTTAAAAATTACCTGCATCTGCATCCACACATGCCTTAACTGTATGTAGAATATAGATTTTTATTCCTTTATTTTTAACTTGCTTCTATCTGCTTCTATCTGGTGGCATATAATCTTAAAATCAGTGTGGGATAACTGTGATTGTTGTCTAAAACTTGCTGTTATGCATTTCTCTTGTTTGAGTGATGGCTGATCTAGATTTCTGTGTGGAACCAAAACTGAGTCTTTGATTCTGCTTTGAACGGCTGATGTAGCAGTGTTTCCTCATCCCATAAAGGGACTCTTGCTGGTGTTTAGTTTGTACCTTTTACAGCTTAGTCTTTGAGAGGGATCATGTTTGTGGTTTGCCTTCCCTCACTTGATCACTGAGCAGATTGATGATGCTCCTCTAAGTATTTGAGTTTTCAAACAGTGCCTAGATTGCAAGCATGAGGGGCAGAGACTTTTTTGCTTCTTCTGGTTTGGTTTTCTTATTGTTTTTGGGGTTTTTTAAACATAATAAGGCCTCCCAGTAAATAGAAGTCTGTGAGCTCCCCATGTTTGCTGTGCTTATGTGTAACAGGCTACTGGGAGGGAACCCCTTTAATGCTGTGTGTCTGCAGTATAAATATGCTGAGAACAGGAAATGAGCATTATTTAACTGTGACCTTGCATCTTTTTCTTCAGCAAGTTGCATCGAGATGAACAAGGCAGCATTATTGAACTAGAGAGGAGCAAAATCCCATTTAACTGTGTGCTGGGTTTTGATGTACTGCCAAGCACTGTTGTCTGTGATAGCCTCTGGGGATGTAAAGGAGACTGTAACTGGAGATGAGAGGTTTTCAACCCAAGTGTCTACTGATAATGTCAGCTTTTATAATTTGTACGTGGAAGTTACACCTTTAATTCAGTACCTAGCATGGGATTTCTGCATCCTAGCTCCTGTGCAAAATCACCAAGATTTTGTTGTTCAGGTATGCAGGAGATTTACTCTTCGCTGTAATACAGATAGATTTCAGCCCTCATAGATGAGATCATCAAAGCCAGAGTATCCTTAGGCACTTGGTCCATTGTTTATTCTGTACACTGCAGATGCCTAAAACTATGCACATTCAGTGGTGCTCAGCTCTAGAGGATGCTCTGAAGCTGCCTGTGTGTAACTCACCTGCAGAGAACAGACAGGGCTCTGCATGGCAAGGATGAGAGCCACTCAGAGACATCTCTGTGCTTTGCTGTATGGCAGTGGGGAGATGGGCTCTTCTCCGGGTCTGCTCATCAGCTGAGCTGGAAGCTGCTGAAGAAATTTTGGCATGATCCATCAGAGGCAGTGTTGTGCCCTTGTGTGCTCACCTGTTAATTTGTTCAGGTGCTAAACAAATGTTGATAGAAGATCCTCAATGTCTGTCAGATCTGGGAAGGAGCCTGGACTGAGACCTACAGCCTTTGTTAGTGTTCTGGGAAGTAGCAGCACAAAACACTCTTTTGGTCAGACTACTAATATAAATTTTTCTTGTGGTAGTAATTCAGTTTCTGGTGAGCAGAGAGATGGGAGATTATGGCTGATATTAAATTTCACTGTTGAGCTAAACAGACTTTACATTGTCCAGGACAATATACTATTTTGCACATACCACAGGCTCAAAGAAGGATAAATGGGCAGGTATAAAAGGATAAAACAGTTAAAGACAAGAAGGTGTTTGAGAAACTTGTATCACCTGTTTTGGAAACTATCTCCTTTCCCCTTTCCTTCTATAGTTGTCTTCCTGTCGATAAATTCATGCTCTTTGTACTGCAATTCCCACTGTGTATACATTCCAGAGGGAGTACAAGAATTGAATCCAGTTACATTCCAGCTCTGCAAAATGATCTGAAATGGCTTGTATTGTACCAAAAAAGGTAATTGTACAGTTTGACACCTTGTCTACCACAAAAGAAAAATGTATTTTCGTGATGCTTCTGAAGAGGCAAAATTTTTTGGATTTTTCTAGGATGTGTCACAACTGATTGCATACTGTGCTACTGTTTAAAAAGTCTGTGCTGATGGATCCCAGTTCAGGACAGTGGAATTTGGGAGGAAGAGCACCAGCTTATTTTTTTCTGGGTTTTTGGTAACAGCACTGGAATTCACAATATCTAAAATGATTTGTCCTGACAGAGTATCAAGAGGTGAATTATTTGCTAAATGCAAGTATTTCTATAGTAGTTAGCTTCATGTAGCTGATAATGCCTGGATTGTTGGGACATGTTGTTTTCTTTCTGATCCTTGCAGTCAGATTTTTGTTTATGTCTGATCATATTATGGAGGAAAACCTTTTACTCAAATCTTTCTAAAGAAACATTGTTAATAGGATTTGGGAGCTGGAAGTGATTGGGAAAAAACCCAAACAGCCAAGGTCTATTTAGAGCACTGACAACAATTTAAAGTGAGTAAAGAATTTTTGTTGTTTTTTTCTTGTGTTGAGATACAGAATCTTGCTGCATTAGTATTCATCCTGAGAATGGATGGGCTTTTATGCACCAACATCCTATGCAAATGAGTTCTTTCCTAAAAGCAAACATATCTGATTAGAGAGAATAAGTTGTCCTGCAAAGTCTCCGTTATTCTTTCTGACACTAAAATTCTGAGAATTGTTGGGGTTTCTTTGTATTTTGTGCTTCCTTTCTCCCCCTTCCACTAGCACTTGGAATTAATGGAGAGCACCGTTGGGCAGGAAATGGCAGAAGCTTTTGTAAAATTTTAAAAGGGAAAGAGGAAAAAGGGCATTTTCACAAATGGAATTAGGATGATGCAGCAAAGTGTTGGCTGGCTGCCAGGGAGGACAGATGCATGGTGCATACCGTGCCTTGCTCACGAGCCTGCACATTGGCAGCTCCCTGCTCTGTTCATCCAGCGAGCCCACAGCCCAGCACAGTCACTGCAAACAGAGCACTGTTCATCTAACACTCCTGGGCTTTTGCCTGGCAGGTTTTCATGCCTGTGTATGGCAAGTTTGCAGTCCTGTAAGCATTACTGAGATTTTTAAACTTTGTGTCATGTAAAAGACAATTTTTGAATAGTAGGATGTACATTTTCTTTCCTTGAGTCAGTGAACAGGCTTGCCCTTTTGTGTGTGGAAATGTGATGTGGGGTACTGTCACTGCTGTCAAAATACAGCGTTAGACTTGATCTAAGAAGGTCTGTGCCTTCTTAGACTTGAGTTCAAATGTCCCTATTTTGGAGAACCTGTTGATTCCAATTATGCTTAATGGAAGACTTTACAATTGGGACCAGAGTAATTTTTGAACTTATTTTCTCATAGCCCTATAGTGCCTAATGGGGGAGCTGTAATAACTTCTTGCAGCTTGTTGGGTAGAAATGCTGCTTCTACTTACAGAAATCATCTTCCAGATCCAAGAGAAGTGTAATGACAGGGATTTCTAAGCCTGCTCTCTCTCCAGTGTTCTGCATGAAGAGGAAATCTCGAGCTTTCCTTTCTCACCTTAGTGCTGCCTAAGCATTGTCATTGAGCGTATTTGTTATGGAGGTGCCCAGCTAGTGTGACTGGAATCCCTTGCCAGCTTATTTGAAGTTTTTCAAGGACTTTTCAAAAATACCTTTTTTGTCACATTTAGAATCAACACTCAGATATTCCCATAGTCGGATCTTTTTGGGTAGACTTTTTTTTTTTACCATTGCCCTCTGGGTTTTTTTATTGTTGCTCTCAACTCCATAAAGGAGTGGGGGAAAAGAGACCCAAAGAGACATTTTAGGCTGCTACCTGTAGTGCTCTGTAAGATTTTCAAGACTTTTATTTTTATTTTTCTTAATTCAACGTGTGTTCTTACTTGAAAGTGATGGATAGGATAATTGGGGTGTTCCTGCTTTGCTATTGAGGTTCAGTAGTTCAGCAGTGGTGGTGAAGGACAGTGATGGGTTGGAAAACGGCTTCTCAAAAACACCAAGTTTATGTACCCTGTTTGAGAGGAAGTGAGAGTTGACAGCCCTAAGGTGTCTGGATACTCTGTTTCTTTTGCCCCTAAAGACCTGGACACACTGCATGGGCTGCAATGTGTAGTTACTGCTCCTGGGACTGTGCTTGACTGAGCAGATGAATTAAAATGATCCATCAGTTGAAGGAAGATTTACCTTGAAAGAATAGTTGGTGCAAACTGAGACCAAACATGACCTAAGCACCAGCTATCTATGCTGTGTGGTTTCCAAAAAAACACCGGAAAGATTGGTACAGAGCCTTAGGAGCTGATATACCTGAGATCACTAAAAATCCACAGCCTCTAAAATGCATTTAGCATGCCTGGTAGGCCTAATTAAGATAGGTATCACTAGTCTTCAATAAAGCAGATTAATTGTCCTGTATATCCTCCTGTAAGGCCCATTATATTAGGCTGAGGTTTTACAGCCACTGAACAAAGCTGTGGGAGACTCTTGATTGACAGACATTGTGCCAAAACAAAAACCATTTACTCTTCTGTAACTAATGAAAGGAGGTGAGGGATCAAATGGTGACTGACAAAAATGGTGGTCTCTGTACTTGGAGCTGATGAGGAGCAACATAGATGGCCAAATGTCAGTGTCATGTAGAAACACGACTATGTTATTGAATTTAAAAAAGGCACGTGGTTGAGAACATCAAAGCACAACTGAGGTAGTGCCTTAAGGCTTTTGAGACTTCTCGAAAACATGTCCTAGGGTTATCTTTGTACTGCCACTTGAAGGGTAGAGAATATGTGCTTCCAAAGCCACTAAGAATAAATATAGTGGTGTCTTGTGTCAGTGATGACAAATCTCATGGACTTAATTCCTAAGAAGGCCTCTTCATAAATGCAAAGTACATTTCCCATCTCTTGGACATACCTTGCTTTGTAATGAATTAAAACTGAGTGAAGGATCTGCTGCTGGGTCCTCTGAGGCATTGGTGAGCACAGGAGCAGGTGAGATAGAATGAGCACATCTGCAAAATAGGTCTGCAGATGTATATTTTTAGCATTAAGAGTTCTCCAGTTATGAATTAACTGGGTTTGGTTTATGGGTTTTTAAAACCTGATGAAAGAAGTTAGAAATTTTTCATGCCTCCCTTCCTCAGGCTTACACTGGACCATGCTTTTTCCTGTTTCTTGAGGTTTTTTTAGCACTTTGCTTTGAGGCTAAGTATGAGAAATGGAAGAAAAATGAAAGCTTTTTGAGTGCTTGTGTGTGTTTTCCACAGAACTTGGAGATACTGTATGGACATGTGTCAGTGTTCCTGTGAAACTGTGTGGTTGTTTGCACAGATATGGCCATTCAGCTGTTAATATGGGCCACAAGTGCTCCTGGTGTGCCAGGCTGGAGTTGTAAAAACAGTAAACCCTGTTGGAAAAAGGCCCAGGAAAACTTTTGACTTTGGGCATAATTGCTTCCTCCTGCAATTAAAGCTGTGTGCATTCGTTGGCAAAACTTGGGAATAAAAGCCTGTGGGGAGTGCTACCAAATGCACTGTTGTTTATATTAGCTGCTGATGGATCGTGGCCTTTCTGCATTTGAAGGGAGTTTAGGGTCTTGGGATGGACTTTGTGTCAGTGGGAGAACGTTCATGACATTGCTAATGTTGTTTGGCAGAATGAAATAGGTGGGTAATTTCTCTTTTTCTGTAAGAGAATTCTGGCTCTTGTCCTGAGCCTGGCATGTTTCTACCCTTTCTGAAAAATGTGGAGGCTTTTTCTTTGGAGGCAATTCTGATTTTTTTAACGATTCATCACTATCGACTTGAATTGCTCTTTAATTAATGCAGTTACTGTGTAATCGTTGACATTTTTGTCAGTTATTTGATTTCCTGGATTCCCCCTATGTTTTGTATGAATTAATTATATTGGTATTGATGTAAATTAGTTGCCATTTATCCTGTGTGATACTGACCATGTAACTGATCAAAGCACAGAACATTTCTCAGTCCTATACTGGCAAAGAAAAGCAAATTGAAGTTACTCTTTTGAAACTACAAATAAGTTTTAAGTGGTGATGCATCATCACTTTTCACACAAACTGGGGATTCTTCTTCTGTTTTGCTTTGTCTTTGTCTTTTTTTTTTTTTTTAAACATAATAAATACTGTTAGTGTGCTAGAGATCTCCTAAATGGAAACTCTTACTCTACCTGGAAATTCCCCTGGAACACATTATGTTTATGTTTTATTTGTTTGATGTGGTTTTTTTCTTTCTAAGCTGCAGTCCTGCATTATAATGAGACCACCTCACTGCAGGAGCCCCTGTCTAGTTTGCTTTTCAGCATTTCACTGCAATTTCTGCCCTTCCTGAAATTTCCATCCCTTCCATGAGACTCTTCAATTAATGAGTTGTCTTATTACTTTTTCACCTTAAAGCCCAAACTGGCTTGTTATTATAAACTGCTGAAGTGTTGGTATGGCCACTGATAACTTGTTTCACCATCCCGTGGCATCACTTTGAGACCTGGGTTTTAGCAAGTCAAATTCAAACTATTATCTGTTCCTTTATGCATTAAACAAGGAGTAGGCACCAAACTTAGTAGATACACTAGTCCAGATCTCTGATACTGGAAATGAGCAGTACTAGAGAGTGAAGACAACACAGCTTGTGTTGTGCTGTGAGACATGAGTAATTTTACAGGGTAAAAATTTTTTGGCCCTGAAAATATTTTGCTCTTGAAAGTATTTAATGATATTCTTATAGCTGAGTGCGTTCTAAGATTGATGAGTTCCTGAAGGGATGTCCTGGCAGACCTGGCTGTTTGCCTCTTATTTGCATTTGATATATTCAGCAAATATATCAAGGCCAGACCTTGCTGATGGACTGTCCTGTCACTGTGGCGTTGCTGCTGAGCCGGTACAGCTGCTGTCAGCACAGTGCTTGGTGCTGAAAACGCTCTGAGAGTAAAGATGTAAAAGTAGTTGGAATCTTAATGCAGGATGAATGTCTCTTAAAGGAGCAGGGCTTTCATTCCCAGCTTTATTCTTGCACAATGTGTTTCTTCTTTCCTGCACCTCATTGCTGTTAGGTGGTCCCAGGCTCACCCCCCCCACCACAGAAAATAGCCTTTTCTCCCCGTTGTTGGTGTCTTTGAGCACAAATTCTCAGGCATGAATATTTTCCTAGATGGATTTCTTTGCAGCTGCTTCAACTCTGATGTGAATTTTTCACCCAGCTCTCACCAAACAAATGTGTACATGCTAACCAAAAGGTGTGGATAGCAGCTCTCTCAAGTCTGTCCTTAGAAGAATGTTAGGATGTGCCATCAGGACATGGAGAGGCATTGTCCTTTTGGTCAGAAGGAACCTTTGAGACTTGGCTCTGTTCATTCCTGTTGTATTTCTTGCTGCTGTTACTTGTATAAGTTGTGGGGCCATTTCTAATACAGAGGCGTTTTGTTCAGCACCACTAACAAACCCTTCAGAGAATGTTTTCTGTTCCAAGGGGAGGGGAAGAGGACCTGCATCCTGTCCTGTGGATATCAGAGTAGGCATTTCTGCAGAAGCAGTTGTACAGCATTTGATCTGATTCCCTTGCTGTCGAATTATGTTGCTTTTCCTAAAGAAGCTATGTTTCAGATTTGACTTACCTTTCTGTGTGTGGTTAAAACATAGCTTTTTTTCCTGGAAGTAAAGTTTATGGATTTATGTGTAACATCTGATTTGAGCGGTACAGAGAATGCACACAGGTGTCATTGCCTTGTGGCTGAAGCTGAAATTTCAAATGTTAAAAAAAAATCCCCTATCCTTGTGAGCAGATTGACGTCAGTGTCTCTTTCATAGAGGTAAAACACCCATTCAGTGGTTAAGTGGTGGGGGGAAATTTTCTCCTGAACTCTTGCTGTGAACCCCATTACCTTCATTTTTTGACATTTTCCCTCTTCAAACTGTGCATTTGTAGCAGAAGTTTTACGTCCTGCTGCTGCACTGTTTAGTTGGTTATGTGATCAACACAGCTCTCCCTCTCACCAAGCAGGAAGCTCTGTCTGCTGATGTTTGCTTGAACAGAAAATAGTTCAGCTCATTAGACAGGGTTAAAGAATGCCATTGCTTTTGGACATGTTAAGAGGACGTGCTGAAGGAAAATTGTTGTCTTATCTTTCTTTGTAATTTTGCTGTTGAGGAAAGGTCGGCGTACACTGGAAGCTGCATTAATGCAGTGTTCTTTATCGCTGAATGTGCTTAGTCTGAAGCAGAAAATCAATAAATCTTTTCAGCCTTTGACTCCCCGAAGGATTTTTCTGTCTCCTGTGGTGCTGTAGAGGACACTGGTTTGGGTGATCACTTTGTCCTGAGTGGCAAGTCATTTTAGCTTCTTAATGAAAAAAAAAGTATTTTTTTTAAAAAAACAGATATTAAATGCTTGAAAACCAATGCATGAAACTGTAATCTTAATAGGCATTTGCTACATCCTGGGCTACTGTCATTTCAGTGCATACAGAAATATGACCATGTTCCCATTACTATTTTCTTTGTTTCCCCATGAGAAAATATCAATAGATGTTCATTGAGGGGCATCTCCCCATTAGCAGATACTGGAAATGAGCAGTTGGAAATGAAATTATGATAGACCTATTTGAAGGCCTTTGGCATCTCTTTAAACTAATTCCTGTTTCCTGTTGCTGTCTCAAGTGTTATAAAGCATCACAGCAGATTTAAATCAGTACACCTGATGTTTTTGCAGTACCTTTGCTTTAGAGATTACTTGAATTCCAAATTAATTGTACTTCTGCCTGCAGGTCTGTGTTTGAGTAGAGAAGTTAATGAGCTAGCTTGTGTTTGAACAGCCTCCCCTTTCATGGTGTGCTTTGGTTTGCAGAGTAAGCACACTAAACACACATTAACAGTTACTGGGAAAGGGAAAGACAATTTAGCTAGAAATTAACATTATTTCATTCAAAATGCTTGGGAGTTCTCAAGTGGTGCAGGGCACAGCTAACAGCTAGTCTTGTTCCTCAGAGCCCTAGAACTTGTTATATGCTTGCACATGGGTTTTTTTGTTTTTTATGTCTAGATGTTAGGTTGGGAAGGAAACCTTCAGTGCTCATATCACAGGTGGAGTTGCTGTGTTTCTCTTCTGCCAAAGTCTTGTTACCTTGTTGGTGCTTGTGGAAAGAGGTTCACTGTTGCATTCCTGAGCCTGTCTTGGCCTGGGACTGCTCAGACCTAATATTATCTGATTTGCACAAATAATATCCTGAATATTTGTGTGGTTTATTTTTCATAGATGTACCCTCAAGGCCTGTTTTAAACTATGCAGGTTTGTGTGCTGCCTTTAAAGGAGCTGTGAAAGTCAGGCTTCCATTAAGTAGTGCAAGGTCAGTATGAAGATACTCAGTGGTTATAGGCAAGAGGTGATTTCTCAAGTGGCTTGAGCACCCCTATCTTAGCAGTTCTGTCTAAAGGGCTGACAGGGCTGTACTTTGTTCCTTTGACTCTTGTCCTTCTCACCATGCCTCCCAAAGACACTTCACATTCCTGCCTCACCTTTGTACAGGCACCTAGGTGTATAACAACAGTCACCCAGATCATCTCTGCCATTTGACTGAAAATTCCTGCCCTAATCCTTTACTGCATTGCTTTTCACCTGAGCCAGAGAGGTGAGTTACCAGTGCTGCTAAGGCAGGCAAGAAAGTGATTCAGTATCCCTCATAAGGCAGGAAAAATGAAGGGATTTTGATGAGCTTACACTAATTGTGCAACTCTGTTTACCCCTGAATTTTTTTCCTCTGGAGACGCTTATTTGAAGCAAACACTCTCCAAAGCCTCTCACTGAACCTCATCTCATAGTTTTTAAATGTTTAATAGGTATGGCAACTGGGGAAGACCCTGAGAAAAATGTCTGTTATTCTGCTTTAGGTTTCTTTCTTTTCAGTTGCATAAGGAGTCTCCCTGTCTTTAGAGACACGGAAAGGATCATGGGGATGCATAATGATATGATAGAGCTGGTGCCTTTGTTTCCTTGCCTGTTTTCTGGTCCAAGGATACTCTCTCCTTCTGTCCCACAGGACTTCTGGTGTTCAGCTTTCACTCAAAAACTTCTGGGTGGATGTGTTGTTGGAAAAGTTATTTGGGGATTTGAACTGGCAGAAGTTAAATGTGTGAAAGAGTAGGTGCAGAGTGCTGATAGTTTGGTTTGTCCAGAGCTTTGGTGTGGTGTGTGTGTATTCCTATGTCCAGATCCTCTTCAAATCAAGTGTGCAGTGATGACAGAATCATTGTAGAGGGCCTGGTAAATTTGGGCATGGCTTCAGGCACTCCTACTATGCAAGGTGAGATGTTATATGTGATGGTCTAGAAGAACCTTGGTAATGCCCTGAGACAGTAATTTAGTTTTAATACACATTTGTCTAATATGTAATGACCTACTACTATCTTGAACCAAAATTAACAGCCCTACTTTATAGGAGTATTTGATATAAATCTGTCCACACCAACTTTCCATTTTCATACATAGGAGGTTCCAAATTAGTCCAATATCTTATGTAACTGCACATTACTTTCTGGCTAGTAACTATTTTTTTAATGTTTCTAGGGATTTTCTTCCACGAGGTTCTGGAATTGTGACAAGACGACCATTGGTCCTGCAACTCATCACTGCCAAAACAGGTAATCTCTTCCTCCTTTTGAGTCAATGCCTGGACAAAGTGCTGATGTACTTCAGCAGGAGAAAAAACTTTTCTAAGAACACATAAGCAATGTAAAGAAAGATGCCACTAGACTGTCTGGAACAAAGGCCTGCTGCTTCAAAATTGTATGCTCAGGACCAACTTATCTCATTGACCTGTCTGGGAAAATGGTAACATCTAAATTCTAGAGCACATGGTGAATTGAATCCAAGATCAGACTCGAAGCAGTGGAGAAACATCATTACATGCAATATGCTTGGGAAATTAGCTTTGATTTACTCATTTCTTAATGAGCTTTGCAGTTGTATTAGTTAACACATCAAAATTGCTACACTTCTACCTTTAACTCTTGCTCCAGTGCACACAGATTTGATTCCACACAGCCTGTTTTCATAACTTGTCTTTTTTGGTTGGGCTCACTGCATTAAGTAGAGCAGAAGGTAGATTGGGGGAAAACAAGGCTTCTATGTATTTGTCTGGTCAAAAATATAAATACTTTTGCGTGTACCACCAGGCTATGGGATATATTGAGATCTTTCATCAGAATTCACCACTCTGTACTCTTCCATAGGGCACTCAAACTGCTGTGGTGTAGCTCAGTTCCCTGGCATATATAAAAGCAGCTATGGTTCACCATCATTCCAATTTTTATTGTTGTTACTTCTAAACTACTTCTAAACTACCTTTAAACCAATGTAAGCAACAAAAATCACTGGTTTGCTATTTACTTCTGCTTAAAATAGTAAAAAAGAAATGAAATAACATCCAAACCAGCACTGAAAACCAAAAAGTGGTCTTTGAATTATGGACCATGATGAAACTGGGGAAGAAACAAAATTATAGCTGCCTGTGAAACTTTAGTCTGTCCCTGTGTGTGAGGTGTAATTAAGTTTTAGTGTGTATTTCTTTCCTGAAGATCTTTGCATTGTTCAACAGGAAGGTAGACTGCAGTCTGCCTAGGCTTCAGGGTTTTTTCTGAATTATTGCTTTTAAAACACAGTCATACTTTCAGTGCCTCTATGAAATTCTCCATTGTGTTTACACTGTGGAAGAGAAAGGAAGAACAACAGAGTTCAGTATTTCTGCATGCTCAGCTTAGAAACTTTAGGATTGTCAAGTGTGTAATACACTTATAGTACTTCATATACGTTAAATACTAACGTTTGTTTTAGTTGGAGAAATGAACACTTGCCATTTCTGCATATCTGGCTTTTGGCCTCTGACAGAGGATGCAGAAATGCATGAATAAGGCCTAGCTGTGGAGAGTCTTCATCTGACTTTTCCACCACCATGCAAGAGCAAAAGAAAGAAAAGCATTGAGCTTTGTGCTGGCAATCCTAACAAAATGACTGAACTGAGAGGATGTCAGTAAGTGAGCACTTACACTCTGACCTCAAGCAGTTAAATACTTATTCATGGACACCCATCCTAAATTTACCCTGACTGGTCTGTGTTGACCTCTTTTGTAAAATCGTCATTGTCCCTTGGTTAAAGGGGACTGAAAGGGCTTCTCTTTATCTGGTATTTTCCTCATGAATATGTTCCCAAAGTATTATTGGCTTTAGGTAGGCCTCTAGGTTTCATATAGGTACCTTCTCTGCTGAAAATTAGTTTTTCATTATAACTTAAATAACACAACAAAAAACCTAAAAATTCAGGAGAACTGAGCTTCAGTCTAATTTTGTGTTTCCTGGATTCAAGGCGTATTTCTCCCTTTGGGAAATGCTGTGTATTTCTTGTTTGGAATTAAATGCCAAGACCTTTAAAATGGAAGCTTTAATTATTTTGTTACTTTCTTTAAACTTTGTTCCACTGTTGTTGTTTTTGGTGGTGAAATTCCAAGTAACTTTGTCTTTTAAGTCACCTTTATCTTTGTGAACTAATTTTAAGAAAAGAAAATAAAGAAAACTGCGTAGAGAAGCACAGTGTTCTTTTACAGGAAGCAGATGCTGGACTGATTTTTGTGAAGCCCATAATTATCTAAAATGTTACAGAATAATTAGAGGGCTGTATCAGCTTCTTGTTGCTGTAGTAAACAAAACTAATTTTTAATCCTAGGATTTTTCTTGACTCTTAAAAGTAACTATTCTTAATCTTGGAGTATTCCTTGGGAGATAGGGGGCACTTTCTATGCAGGCTTGCAGAGATGATTACAAGATACTTCAGCAACATTTTGGAACTGGCTGAGAATAGGTGGTTAAAGCTTCATTTAACTTGAGTCATTGCACTAAGGGATGGAAATTAGCAGAGGAGACATTTATGCACATCAAACAAAACAAAAAGAGAAAGCTTTGACCATCCATTATTAGGGTTGGACATGGCGTGGAAGGGTGCAGCAGGAACTGGTTGTGAGGAGTTACCAGGGACCCTCCAACATCTGAGAGATCTGACACATCTGGGTCAAGAACTGTTACCCCTGCAAGGGGTAACATTAAACAATTCAATAGTAAGAAATGTATCTCATGAGAGATGTGGAGTATATTTTTTTTTAGAATTTTGTTTACCTATTGTAAAAGTTCTGTGTAGCTTGTACAAAGCTATTTTGCAGTGACCTGTTGACCTCCTTTAGTCAACTGACATGTTTTGGTGGTATTAGTACAATTCCTAAGTGGTTTTATGGCATTTGCATGCCACATCTAATGCTAATACTGTACTCTGCTGAAATACTGAAGGCAAATACAAAGCTTTTAATTAAATATTGCAACTGACAAGTCAGTCTTTAATATTTTTGAGTATTTTTCTCTTGAGTTTGATAACGTGAGGAAAACCAAGTAGCATAGAATAAGTCAAAATATGGATGTTAAAAATAACTTTGAGTCCTCTGAAAGACTGTGGCTTGTTCTCTGTTATTCCCAGCCTCTGAAGGAGGTGAGAGTAGGGAATGTTTTGGAGAAAATAGTCCTACCTGGGAAGGTGCAATTTAGTGAGGTTTAGACGGCACAGGTGTGGGCAGGGTGCTGTCAGCTGGGAACCTGTCTGATGGCCACCTTCAGGTTTAACAAGATGGGCAAGGCAGCTGGGATAAATTAGCCTATTCAGAGGATGGGCATGGGAGGAATTTTACCTGCTCTTTTTCTGGGTGAGAAATGGGATGTGAGAGTAGTTTATTTTGGGAGGCTTTGATGTCTACATTCAGGCAAAAGAACATGCTGGTTCTTTCCGTATTTGACTGCTGCTGTGTGAGATCCAGGGAGCACCAGGATGCTTTCTCACCAGGCAGCATTTGTTTAAAATGCTGCAATGTTGTGATATTTCAGCAGTTTCCAGTGTGTGTAGAGTGCTTGTCTCTCTGTTTCTTACTCATAATTGCTTTCCAGGAGCAGTAATACATTATGTATTTTAGAAGGATTTTTCTCTATGTGTCTTTAAGATGCAAGTGTTGGTGCACAGCTGACCTGGGATGAGAATTTTGAGTGAGCTTGTGAGGTGGTGGGGTTTTCTTCCTTTGAGTTGGTATTCCTTAATTTTTACATTAAAACTTACTTCTTCAACATTCTAAGTTTTTGTTTCACAATGTAGAGCATGGTTCTTAACTTGGTGTTTTTTGATCTAATACAGCAGTAAGATTAAATAGTTTTTGTTGGAGTTAATAGATATTTTAAGTGGTGCTGCTGAGTAAGCTTTGGGAAGGTAATGACTTGAAATTTCTGAGATCTTGAGAGATGGGTTGGTGTTTTTGTTGGTTTTTTGTTTGTTGTTGTTCATTTTGTTGTGGGTTTGTGTGTGGTTTATTTTTTTCTTTCTTCTGCCACACATTTTGTATAACCTTAGGCAGTCTGTTCTTGCTGTGCTTTCTTCTGCCTGTGCAGGTGAGATAATGGCTAGATTCTTTGAGGTTAGGTAGTACATTTTTTTTGAGCAGCATTGGCAACAAAAATGTGTGAAGCCTTTGTAGTAGGTCTTCTCTTTGTTAAAAATACATTGCCTGCTGTATAAATCCTTTATTTGTTATTTACATGTTAAATATCCTGGCTCTAGGAGAGTTATTTTCCTCTTTGATTTTTTTTTTGAGGAATTTCAGATTTTCTTCTTGCTTCAGCAGAATAACAGATTTTGAAAATCATTATTGAGGTGGACATTTTTTAGATGAATGAGTCATATGTACAGTACCCATATTTGTTTGAATTCTGTTAATTAGAATACTAAATGGAAAGTAAATCATAAGGTTCAAAAGACATTCTGATTTTTTCTGAAGTCTTGCAGATGCTCATTTCTATTGAAATGGTTGAGCTTTAATCCAAATTTCATGTATTGCGTGACTATTCCTCAAGCATAGCCATCTTCTGTTGCCATCTGGTGGCAAAAACAATCCTCTAAGAGAAAATGAAGTAAATTTAGACTGCTTATTTCAGCTAACAGAAATGATCTTAGAGACTTCATCAGCTGGGAGGAATTTGAAGGTCTTCAGGGACAAGATCTAGAAAAATGCCACGGTGCCAATAGTAGGGAAGAGAATGGGCACTTTGGAGGGAGGAAAGGCAGACAGTGACTGCCATTTCCTGGATCCCACTCTCATTCAGGTGATGAACAGGGATGCTGGAGAGATCAGTAAAATTACTGAGGTGTGTACCTCAAAGCTAAAGAGTGACAGCAGCATGGGGAAAAGCTGGTAATAATGGGTGACCCCTTCCTGAGACAACGAAAGGCTCATCACCCAAACAGGATGGATATCCTGGAAGGGGGACAGTGCTGCTGGTCTGAAACCTGAATTTAAGCTTAGTGTAAGGTGCAGATGTTCCTTTGCACCTGCAAATCTCTCAGCTGTTGCTGTCTGTAGTGGTAATCTTAGCTAATCCCAGTGACTGCTGAGGTCTGGCAGCATGGTTTGGAGGGCTCAGCCACTTGTCCCATCAGGACCCTCAAAATGGGGTAGGAGCTTCAGCTCATGTTGGGACAAATTAATGGTACCCACAAATACTTGGTTTTACAAGTGGTTTTGCCTGGAAGCTTTTGTTCCCTTGATCCCAGATTGATGCTCAGTTACATTAGGAAAGATGGAATCCCCTCATTAAGATTGGAAAATGGCTCTATATATGCCCATCTTCATAGAGATAATAAAGGAAAGTGACAGAAGCATCAGTCAAAGTTCACTTTTGGGAGAAAGGAATATGTAAGTAGTTATTAACTAACAATCTGAAAGGTATTTGAGATGAACAGCAGCCAACACAAACTCATCAAGGGAAATAACCCTGTCATATCAGAGCAATACATTTTTTTATTACAGGCTAGCAGGCCTGTAAATGAAGGTGTGGTGGGTGTCTTATCTTGGGTACAATAAAGGTTTTTAAATTATCTTCCTTTTATTTAAAATATCATAAGCAATCTTGGGAAACATGATTTAGCAAGGACTCCTATAAGATGGATGCACAGTTGTTTACAGAGTGGAAGGGACACCCCCCCAGGTCATGTTCAGCATTTTGTATTACTGATAGGATGACAGAATAAAGTGTGTTTATTAAGTTGGTGTTTGGCAAGTAAAAGTGAGAATATGAAATATACTGGAGGGCAGAATTGGAATTCAAATTGCTTGCAAAAGAAGAGAAAGATCTTCAAAGTAGGGAAGAAATTCAGCTGGGATATGGGTTTTTTTCTGTACTGAAAGGCTGGTATTTGAGGAGGCAGTTGGCTTTCAGAAAAAGACCTGGTGCCCACAGTGAATCTCTGACAGAGCATAACTCACTGATGTTGTGCTGTTGTAAAATACAGAAGTCAACATTGTACAAGATGCATCACAGAAATGTTGTCTTACAAGGTTGTTCTGCTTTTTCTCAGTCCTGGGAAGGAGAGAGCTCTGGTGAGAGCTCTGCCTCTGTAAATTTAGGAAAAATGCCTGGAGGAGGGCTGTGTGAGGGATTGGAACTTTAGAAAGCATCAACCATAGGAAAAGTTGAAAGAACAGAGAGAAATTTCTTCTACAAACAAAAACTTTTAAGGTTGTGGAAGATTATTGCATCCAAAAGAATGCTTTTCCTCCTATGGTATGAGTGATTACCCTTCTAATGAACCATTTCACTAGTTCCTGAAAGCATGACTTGGTATTTTATGGTAGCTACTTTCATCAGATCGGCACTGTTTTCCATGTTTAATATCTTCTGCTGTGATATTCTTGTAATTTTCTGCATTGACAGGATTTCTGTTTTGTCTTCAGGAAATACCAGAGTACTTCTATTTCTTGTAGCCTTTCTGCTTGAAGGTTAGCAGTGGAATACCTCAGTTTTGAGTATTTCATCTTCAGCTTATTAGTAAAGCTACAGAAACAGCAAAGTTGAGAGGGATTGTAGATTGGGTAGGACAAGGGCTTTTGATACTTCCTCTCTTTTCAAGGAAGCACCATTGAATGATTTGTTATGGTCCAGATTCACTTAACTGCATTTACTTTGCTCAGAAAAAGCTGTCCATCATCAAAGAAAAGGTGAAGTACTTTGGCTGATGATGCTTATTTGCATGTTTTTAAAATACCCTCTTGAAATCACTCTTTTGGAAAGAGTTCTGAGGCTTTGTGAGATGCTTTGTTGAAGGTAAAAAGACTGTTGTTGCTTGAGTGACATCTCCCTAAGGGGCTGGCAGGTAGAAGATGCAGTAATAGCAGGTATTCCTCCTGTGCTGCATATGTTTAAAATGTTTGCTGTAGGCCTACAATTTAATGAGCCACCTTTTTGGAACACTTTCAACCTCTTTTGAGTATTCTAGACTGGATACTGCCACCAACTTGAAGCAACTCTGCTTGAAATCAGTTTGGGAGCAGTTCTGAATCCAGGTCTCTGATCTTGGCAAATTTCTGACCTCTAGTAACAGATTATTCTGTACAGGGTAAAGTCTTTGGGCTTTGTAAGGTCTTGGGCTCAGCCTGATGCGGATCAAGATTGTTTTCCAAATCCTTGTCACTTGGCTCTCTTTAGCTTAGAGACAAATTTATGAAATATCTCAGGTGTTTATATAATTTCAAAGGTTTGAGAACAGCAATGGCTGTTTATTTCTAATAACAATATAACATTGTGCTAGATTAAATCATAAAGGCATTGGGAGATATAACTGACAGGAAAAATAAGGAGCATTTTAAAAGATGTGATTCCATATCACTTGTTTGTATGATTTGTCTAATTTAATCAAAACTGAAGAGATAATTAATCACTTGTGGATGCACTGAAGGAACTATGCTATGGTAGCCTTTTCATTCTATGTTATCCAAGGTGCTTTTAATGAGTCTGGGGAAAAAAAGAGGTATTTTACAAGCAAAGACTTTTAATTTTGTTTTAATTGTTCTTTTTCTTAATGTAACTTCAGTTTTATACAAAAAATACATGTCTGAAAGCTAGACGTCAGGCAGGATCACTTTTTCTTGTCTGGTTTTGTGTCCATTCCCACAAAAATGTAAATAAAATGTTTTCTTAGTATTCTTCGGTGTATGAAAGCTGGAAAGTGAAGATTGCATTAAAGCATGTTCTTATCCAGTCTGGCTGAAGGCATCATTGCCAAGGGCAGGCTGAGGGCTGAAAGGAGCAGAACAAAGTGCTGCTTGTCCGTTGGAATTCTTATTCCGTAGGCTGCGTGTGGCACCACAGGTTATGAACCACTGTGGAGTTTATTCCTTCAGCACTACTGGCACCACAGGTCAAGGAGTTTTGATAAATATTAACCCAGCTAAAAAGTAGCAAATATTTTTATTTGGATTATTATGAAGCCATGTCAGATAGTGACTCTATTACTGAGTGTGAAGTGGGACAAAGAGAGAAGCTTCCTTGGCTATGATCTGAGTCAGTCAACTGATTACAGCTGGGCACCAACTATTAATTACTGAATATAGAAATAATATTTGAGAAAATCTGATGAACCACTGGGAAAAAAAAACAACTAAGAAGAATACAGTGTGTTTTGTGCCAGGAGCAGTGCATGAAGAACTGGGACAAAATATGAACCACTTGTCAGCCCTTTTTTTATTAGGTAGTTATTTTCCAACCTTGAGATGACAAATTTTACAAATGTAAATTCTCAACAGAGATATTTTATTTTGTGCACCATATTATTTTTCTTTTTGAAATATTTGAATATTCCCTGAGGTTTCTTTAATAAACAGTGGACAATGAAACAAAACTCCTATTCATTGTCATTTTGCTGCTGGACCTAAAAAAAGGATATAAAATAAAGTGGTTTTTTGTTAGGTGCTCTCTTGTTTTTAAAATAAGTGGTGTATATTTGTCTTAACAAGGGTGTTTTCCTGTTCCTCCTACTTTTTGAATCTAGAGGGATTATGGTATTATAGCACAGACAGGTGGGTATTTGATGTTTTCCCCTCCGCTCTGTCCTTTTTTGACTTGGTTTGCTTTAACTATTGCAGTTTTGACTGCTTATTTATTTTTTTTATAAACAACTCTGTCAATAATAGTAATAAAGTGACTTCTGGGGAACAGACTTCAGTACTGACACATAAGGTCCTCTTTTAATCCATATTTGCAGATCTGGTGTTCTCAGCTGCTGTTCTTTGAGTACCAAGCAAGCTCTTTGCACTGGTTGGTGGGCTTGTTACCAAGTAACATTTTCTGGGGAAGAAACATCTAAAGGGAACTTTGAGATCAGACCTTGATTGCAGGATGAAATGAACTGGAACATGCACAACTCTTTTCAGCCTTTCTCCAGTCCTACTGCTTAGACCTGCTGGGGACAGGATGTGAGCTGGTGTCTGTAATTACAATTGATATCATTATTTCTGATTGCAGCCTCACTATGTAGATAAACTTTTGTGTTCTGCTTCGAAGGAAGAAACTCCAGTTTTAAAATTCTGGGATGTGTTTTTGGTTATGCAGGCAACCAAAATGTTGCAATAGTTAGTATCAGTATTTGGATTCAAAAGTCAAAACAGGGACTTAGTGTCAAGTGTGGATCTAACAAATTACCTGTCTTTGATTCCTGGTCAGTGCTCTTCTAAGTTTCAAAGGTAAAACACATCTTGTATGATATTAAAGACTTGGGAATGATTTGTGTTTTCCCACTTCAGCAAAATCATAGCTATTTCTATAGATACTTTTGCAAACTTGTAAATATGATTCATATTTAGACTACAGGAGACTTTTAGGAAATGAGAAGTTGTGTTAAAAACATCACGGTGTTTTAAGTGATCTTATTTTCATTATGAACTTGTAAAAATTTACAGAATTCCTTTACTAAATTCATGTGTAACATGGGCTGTTAGTTTTTGAAGCAAATGCTAAAAATCTTTCATGGTACAGAATTTGAATTACTTTTCCATATAGTGATATATTACAGGCAAATGAGATCAGATGAAAACTCAGAATCTCATTCTTAATCTGTTCCTTATTCTTTTACTGTAAATGGCATCTAATTGAATCTTCACGTTCTTCCAGAAGATGATGTGCTAAAGATAAGAGCAGTAAATCGTCCAGTCACCTTGACTTTTTAACTGAGCCTTTCTTGTTGAGGGCTGGTTTTCATATGTACAGTCATACTAATGCTTTCCTGATAGCCATGATGATGAACTTTTGTGCCCACACATCTGAAGAACGCTGGGGGCTTGAAAGTGGGTGTCCAAGTCAATAAGCCTATGAAATACAGAGTTTTTATTGATATTCTTGACAGAGTATGCTGAATTTCTACACTGCAAAGGGAAGAAATTTACTGATTTTGATGAAGTTCGTCAGGAAATTGAAGTAGAAACAGATAGAGTAACAGGAATGAACAAAGGCATTTCTTCAGTTCCTATTAATTTAAGAATATATTCTCCACATGGTAGGTAAAATCATTCTATTTACATTTATGTCATATAAACATGTAGCTCTGTCTGTGTAGCCATCACCTTTTGTATGTGTTCTTATTGCCTGATCTTCTGGGCTGCAAAAGGTTTGAGGCTGAGTTGAACCAAAAGTGGATGTGTGTCTAGAAGAATCCTCAAATTCTCCTGTTGGAAGAAACCACTCTATGGTGGAGAGCTGTTGCCATGAGATCTGGGCAGAACACAGACTCTCTGCCCCATTCAATATTCTCTTGGTTTGAAAATAGTCTCACCCTGCATCAGGTTGGAGGTAGTCTCTCGCCCAGTACATTCTCCATTACATAGTAGCTCATTAGTAGATACCAGCAGTAGGACTTAGTAACAAAACTTTTTTTTGCCACTCTCCAGAGGAATTCCCTGATCTAAAAAGTCACCTTGTATCCCTGCCTTACTGGAAATTTATTGTTTGCTGTCACTAAAAATACAGTCAGACAATAATAGTGTTTGAAGTTGCTTTCTGTTGAAGGCCTCCTGTATATATCAAAGTTGGTTCCTCTGGTTGCCATCTGCCCATTTTGATGAAGACTATCTAGAGAAAATGTTTTCCATTGAATCTGTCTTTGATGTAGGACAAAAGTGGTACGTTTGGCCGAAGCACTTTGATTTTTCTGACTGCAGAGAAGCTCAGCTAAATCCCCTGCATTAAAGCTTGTATGTTGAACATGCTGACTCCAGGAGAAAGTGAAAATTTCCTACCTTTTGCTCTTGCTTTATTTGATTAGGATCAGTCTTTTAGTTCAGCCACTGTTGTTTATATTAACCAGACTCCAAATAAACTTCTGGTATTACCTTTCTGGGAATTGCATTCTTCTCATTTGTCTAAAGGATGCCCTGTTACCCCAGTAGCAGGATGCCTCTAGCTGGCACTGTGGCCTTTACTGGGGAAATCATGCCAGATAAACCAGGTTTTCTTCATGGATTAATTTTTTAATCTTTCTAACTTTTCTGAAGATGTTACAGATTTAAAAAAAAGAACAAACCAAAAAACCTCAAACCAAAAGCATATCCCTGAGTCCCTTAACAGCAGTTTTGCTATATAAGTTAGGCTAGCTATTGATTGTTTTTTGGGAATTTCTTAATTGGAGACATGGTTGAAAACGTGGTCAGAGAAACACTATATTTAAAAAAAAAAAATCCAAACAACTGCTTTGGTTTATTTGAAGGATGCAATGAGAGTGGTGTGTTGCCTGTGCTCCCATTGTTGGACAAAGCTCAGAAAGCCATGTTCATTTATCTTAGAGCCCTCAAGGATATTTGGTATAAGTATCATTTTATACCAGTTGCAATATTTCAAATATTAAATAGTACTAATAAATCCAGAGACGAAAGACCAATGGAGAAACAAGTGTTCTTTTCAGATTGTCAGGCATTTTGTTTGAACTGTTGACAACTGTTGACATATTTATCTGCCTATAAAGGTAGTTATGTGAGGTTTTATGTGACTAAAACTTGTCCAGCCATAGATGTGTATACCTCTTTGTCGTATCTGGTGTGCTAACCAGTTTTATGATCCGTGTTGTCCATGTAGTCTTAAGCCTGACCCTTATTGATTTGCCGGGAATCACTAAAGTGCCAGTAGGGGATCAGCCTCCAGATATTGAGCAGCAGATCAGAGACATGATAATGCAGTTCATCTCTCGAGAGAACTGCCTGATACTGGCTGTGACTCCAGCTAACACTGACCTGGCCAACTCAGATGCCCTGAAGCTGGCAAAAGAAGTGGACCCTCAGGGTAAGCACGATTGAATGTTACCACTTTTTGTTCTCAAATGTAATAACATAATTGGAAGTAATAGAGGTTGAAACAGCACATGCCATCAATAGACCAACTCTTGTGGGAAATTTTATAATATGTAATATAGATGTGTATTTACATTTTTACACAATCTTCAACATCACAATACAACTGTTAGCTCAGTATTGTTTGGGTGATGTTGCCGTAAATGCATTTTAGAAATTTTGTCACTATCTCTTATAAGCAAGTGCAGCAGTGCTTATCTAGGAATTTTTGTAGTACTGGGCAAAATAGGGGATGGTGCTGATGGGATTTCTGGATACTTACATTGTAAATTTTATACAGTCGTATTGTAGGGACACTGAGCCTTGTTAAGGAGTTTTGAGGAACACATTTCAGCACTGGCAGTTATGTTCCCTTCTTTTCCAGACTTACCATACCTTGAGTTGTAGCTGTTACTGTGTGACACAAGCTTTGAGAAGGGCACAGATATGTTATTATATAATTGTAAGATGTAATTGTTTTTCTGAATCTAAATGATTCTTCAATAACTTTTTCCTCCTGCCTCCACCCCGGTCAGGCCTTAGGACCATTGGTGTGATCACAAAACTGGATCTGATGGATGAAGGAACAGATGCAAGAGAAGTTCTAGAAAACAAACTACTCCCTCTTCGTAGAGGTGAGAATGTTCAGTTGCCTTTATTCTTTGCAGTGCAAAAAGTGGTTTGGATAAGGGTGGTGTTTGTGAGTCCTGGAGATGAATCAGAGGTTATGCTGGACTTGATGTGTTCCTTGCTTTTATAGTTATCTATTCAGCAAACATGAAGGTGGCTGTGCTAAAAATATCCTTTCTGGACCTGGAAAATTCTTGCTTCCTCTGGAATATGCAGTGTAATGTCAGCACACATCATTAGCCAATTTTTTCTTCTCTGCCAGATTCCTTGTAACAAAAGAATGGTTTTTTTTCTTCGCATATGACAGAAGCAAGCACCAGAGCTTTGGTAATCTCACTCTAAAACAAGTTTTGATCCTTCCCAGAAATTTTCCATGTTCTGGCAGCTACTGCCATAGTTGTTCATTCTGTTAATAATATCAAGAATTTTGATTCTAAGTGTAATTTATTGATGAGACTACCATCTCCTCCCATGGAGCATGTTGGTCCAGCAAATGAGAAGAAATTTTTTTTTTGTATTTTGTTAATGTAATATCATTTATCTCTGTAGACCTGTGTGTGTATTTCAGTTTTATTTTTTATTTTTGTTTGTTTATTTTTGAAGTGGTTTCTTTGGGGTTCACCAGAGTTTCAGATATTCTTCTATTTGAATTGGTGATTTGAAAGGAAGGCTGTTATATGTAAATAGAATGAACAATGTAGACAGTGTTAAGGTTACTATGCTACTTGTAAACGTGATCTGAAATGCCTAAATTGGAAACTTCTGTTTGAGCTGAGACCGTCTAGTTCTATTTAAGATTAATTCAAGCAATAACTGCATTGATTTACCCATTGGTTCTGTCTTGTTTTAGGGTACATTGGTGTTGTAAACAGAAGCCAGAAAGACATTGATGGGAAGAAGGACATAAAGGCAGCTCTTCTAGCAGAAAGGAAATTCTTTCTTTCCCACCCGTCCTACAGGCACATGGCAGATCGGATGGGAACACCGTATCTCCAGAAGGTTCTAAACCAGGTAAAACCTGAAGCCTTTGTGGTGAAAGGCAGCTTTGTAATGAGAGGGCCAATATAAAAACTTAATTGCAATGAAGTTGGTCACTGAACCTCACTTATCCTTTCCTGCTTTCAATGTTTTTAATTTGCACCAGGTAAAACCAAAGCTGTATATTACATGTAGCATACAAAAGCTTGCTGTGAGTTGTAGTTTCTGACTTTCACTGACAGTTCTGCACTCCCTTGTTCTTTAGTGTACTGAATATGAACATCAAAAAAAAGATTTTTTTCCCTTCCTGGAAGTATACCATCCTATTCCTCAATTTTTACATTTAACGTAGCAGTTGACCACTGTTTTTGGCATTCCTACAAGTCAAACTTGATACTGTTTTTTCCAGCTCACTGTCAAATTGGAGGTTTTTGTCTGGAATAGAAAAAGGCCAGGTCAGCCTGATTTTGTCCATTTTAGACAGCAGCTGGAAACAGCTGAAATGTTACTGATTAAGGTAGAAAACTAAGTGTCTGGCCTGCTTAATTTTTTGCTACAGTGAAGGCCAGGAATCCTCTGGGCTTGCTCAAAAAGACTAATGCAATTTGTGCCTCAGAGCCAAAGTCTTCATCAGGATGCAAGAACTTGCTTGTATCCTGCATTTTCATCTGTGTTTAGAATGTTTTGCCTTGTTTTATATCTTGAAAGTTTAATCTGTATGTCTTAGTTTTGAGACTGAAGCAGAAGCTGCGTATACCTTTCAACTGTCTTGTCTGTCCTGACTTGCACTGCTTTATGTGCTATTAACTTTTTTGAGAGCTGTTTTGAATGTTTACCTACTTCAGTAGGAACTGTTGATCTTCTGTTGCTTTTACTGTGTGTGGAATGTTATATGTGGGAAGATGTATGTAAGATTTGTCCTCAAGATATTGGGGACCTATTGTGGTTTCAGGTAATATTTCAGTTTCTTTGTGTCCACAAGGTGGTGCTCCAGGGAAACTCCAGCTTTTGATTTTGTGCCTGTCAGTCTGCTGAGCAACTTTAAATTTGAGTTTATATATTTTAGTGTATGACATTCTAAATTTATAGCTTGTCTGACTGGGGCTGGGAAGAGGGTTTGGGGCATAGTGGAAGAAGTGCAGTTTGGTTTTAATTAAGGAATGCGTACAATGCCTGAGAAATTTATGGCACAGGTAAGTCACGGACAGTACTGTTCAAACACATTAAAACATGTGTATATATATATGTAAAAGCATGCTGTGGGTGCTCAGAATCTCCTTCTTGTCTCACTTTTCCTTGTGGCTATAGCATAAAGGAGTTGTTGTGCTGAACAAATATATAGGGAATTGTGAAACACCCTTAGGAAAAGCAGCAAAATGCGAGAGTGGCATCAGCACAGAGAGATGAGAGGTCATTTCAAACTACCCATGTACTGTGTGTAACTTTTCCAGGTGTAACTAAACCAGGTGTGTAGTAACAGGGCTCAGTGAGTGAGAGGATGAAGGAATTTTTTGAGCCTCCTTAAAATGTGTATGCACTAGGAATATTGTATTGTTCTTTAACAGTCTCCATTGCATCAGAGATCAAAAGGGACTGCACTGGTAAACTAGCACAGGTCACAGCTGATATCGTTGGCAGTCAGAAGGAAATGGTTGTGCTCCTGCTTTCATCTTTTTAACAGTATAGAAAGACTTTTATTTGCTTTTTAGCAACTTACCAATCATATTCGGGATACCCTGCCAGCCTTCAGAAGCAAACTCCAGAGCCAGCTGCTTTCTATAGAACATGAAGTAGAGGTATACAAAAACTTCAGACCAGAAGATCCCACCAGAAAAACGAAAGCCCTGTTGCAGTGAGTGTCTTTTGTCTACTTTCCCACTTTGAATATGTTTGTTTTGCCCTTTTTTTCCTTCTTTCTAATTGGTTTAAATTTAAACATTAGGATATTGTTAAGGATTCTTTACACAAGCTCCAAAGAATTCTGTGTTTGATGTTCCAGAACACTTTATTCTACAATTTCATCAGAATTTTCCCTAAATTAATTTTAGTAATCCTAGAAAAGACAGAAAGCAGAACAAGGAAAAGGTATAAAGATGGGCAGAGATGATCAAAGGTAAAAAACTGCTTCTGATTGTATAGACACATTCTTCTGTCTGCCGAAAAGATGACCTCAAGCAAGGGAAAGACATTGTGTTGGAAGTCTGTAAGATGAGGAGGCTGGAAGAAGAATAAAGAATGCTTCTTTTTGTAGTATAAAAACTTGGCTGTCCAAAAGAACTCAGAGATGGCAAGATCAAAATTAATCAAAGATTTTTGTCCTTCATGTTTTGTGCATTTAAGACCCAGTGACCTTTGCTGCGAGAGTTGTCAGTAAAAGTCTGTGCACTTTCAGAAAGCAGTGAGGCAAATTCTTGGGGATTATCCTCATCAGTTTGGAACTAGAAAGCTTTTTCACTGCTTAAGTCACTGTCTGGTTTGGGTCTCGTCCACAAAACAAGTCTGTCTGATGAGACTTTGATAACACTGATGGAACAGAGATGACTGTTCATCTGCCTTGGACTCAAGTGGAAGTGGAATCCTAGCCCTGTCTTGATTGTGGATTCAGCACTAGGGAAAAAGGACAATGCTGATGATGTAGATTGAACACACCTGTTACCACCTGCTGCTTTGCTTCATGCTGCTTCCTTCCTTGGCCTATTTCCAGGGATGCTGGATACTCAGTACTGCCTATCTTTTCACCTGAAAGCTCTGCTGTTTTCCCTCTCCCATGTTTTTTTCTTCAACTGTAGCCCTCTGCAGCACTTGTGTTTATATGCAAATAAAATTTACCTCTTAGAAAGGAAGCATATAAAGGAAGAAGGAGAGGTGTAAAATGTACCTAGCTCTTCTCTCTTATATGACTTTTGTCACATTCCTACTCTGTCTGATTTCAGAGATTTTTAGCACTCAGTTCTCTGGGATAGATGGTAATAGCACTGGATTGTGATAATGGGGGCAGGATTCATTCTCTAATTAAAACTTTGGAATTCGGAAGGGAAAATAATCAGCTGAATTAGAGAGGCTTTCTTGAGCTGGGTGAAGACTCTGATTCACTCCTTATTTTTGTAACACCTGTATCCAAAAGAGTAGACAGCTCCTCCAGTGACTTTACTCCAGATGTTTTGGTTGCAAAAACGGAGGGACCTCACCTTTGACTTTTCCATGACTGGAAGAACTCTCCTGTGTGTTTTTCTGAATGCTCCTGCTGCAGAAGTCAAAGCATAGCCAAGTAAGCTGGAGCTTGTGGTACTGACACATCACCATGTTAGTACTGGTTCTTGGGCTTGCTTTTTGGTATGGGGAAAATAAGTTCTTTACCAATCTCTTCTGAATTTTCCAGCACTGGATCAGCTTAGTAGTTTGATATTCACATCATGCTGTTAGACTGTATTGTGTCCTGCAAGACAGAAGGGATGCGGGGGGAATCTGTGTGGGTATGGATTCTATGGATTGGCAGCTTGCCTGAATCAGTTGTTGTTGTACAGGTACTTTTGGCAATTGCTGTATATGTTTTAATAGTCAGTACTAGTTGCATAGTACTGAAATAAGAGTTGGTAGGTAATATGCTTAAATTGTTGTGGGTTTTGTTTGGTTTTTTTTTTCTTTCCTCCCCTCCTTTGAAATTTAGGATGGTACAACAGTTTTCAGTGGACTTTGAAAAAAGAATTGAAGGATCAGGAGATCAAGTTGATACGCTAGAACTTTCAGGAGGTGCCAAAATCAATCGTATTTTCCATGAACGTTTTCCCTTTGAACTCGTGAAGGTATTCATCCATCTTGCTGATATGCTTTGTTTTATTTATGTATCCTTATGTTCATACTGATAGTAGTGTAGCCAAGAAAAGATTTGATTGAAAGAACATGCTTTTAACTGTGAAAGAAATTACATGAAGTTATAATTGAGACATTTGGCTTAATTTCTAGGATTGGAAACTGAGACATGCTAAGAATTCTAAAATACAAGAATTACAATATAATTATAGTCCCAGTTCATGCTATTTCCTGTGCTGTTCTATTGTTCTATCACAAATGGCATCTTTCTTCTGGTTAAATGGGGCAGGCAAACAGTTACAGTTGGTAAATTTGACTTGTGCTCAAGTAGCTGGTGTCTATTAAAATGAGAGTTATGGAAAATAGTCCTTTAGGTCCCTTCCAACCCAAATCATTCTATGATGGTTTGACTTAGGTAATGACCCTCTCCTTTGTGACAACACTGACTTCTGTTCCAGCTAG
This sequence comes from Gymnorhina tibicen, assembly GCA_013399875.1. NCBI lineage: Eukaryota > Metazoa > Chordata > Aves > Passeriformes > Artamidae > Gymnorhina > Gymnorhina tibicen. The sequence continues at coordinate 764,194 of VXAZ01007367.1, forward strand.
TTGGCTTTCAAGAAGCTTAAAGAAAAGCTATATAACTTCATAACTGAGACAACTCCTCTCTTAAATTTACTTCAAAACTGTAGAATGGGAAGGAGAGGATAAACAGATCATAATCACAGAAGTTGCACCACTTTAAGAAACCAGGCTTAATTAAAAAAAAAAATAGTGGAGTCTTCCAAACCCTGTTTCTGGCTTACTCTGTCAACTCTTCAAAATCATTCCAGCTGTTGGTATATCTGGAATGGAAGACTGTGTGATTTTCAACAATATTTAATGCTGCCTGTAGCCTTAGTGTTAAAACATTTTAAAATACTTACACATTGTTTAGTGTAATTAGAAATTACTATTTTAAGAGCTGAACTTGCTTGTCGTATGATTCTATAGGGAGAGATGATATTGTATGTTTTGTTAAAAACTTCCCCTAATATGCTCTTGTGTGTTGCTCCTCTTCTAGATGGAATTCAACGAGAAGGAACTGCGGCGAGAGATAAGTTATGCCATCAAGAACATACATGGTATCAGGCAAGTACTCCCATGTCTTCCTGCCTGGTCACATTATACAGGTGGAATATCTTTCCAAAGCATTGCTTAAAAGCTTTGTTGTTCTCAGTGTTTTGGGAAATGTTTTTTGTGTTACTCGATTAGTAAATTCTCAGGTGGTTGACGCTGGTAGCCATGGTGCAGTATTTGAACCTTCCTTGCCTGATTGCTGGAGAGGTCTTGATTTATCATAGTGAACTGATAGTTTTGGGCATGCTTTTATGGTTTGATTTTTTTAATATAATTTATCAGCCAAGATAGACCTTGAAGAACAGTGTTTGAAAGAGAAGCGAGGCCTGTTTGTTTAGAACTGGGTCTGTGGGATAGCTGTTTATAGATTAATTTACTCTGCAGTGACCAACTGTAAAATTCTCCACGTTGGAGTAACAGAACCTCATTTTCTGGTGTGAGTGAAAAGTGCAGCAATAGAATTCTTATGGATTTGCTATGTGAGTGATTGTGCATGGGGTGCTGCAGCTGCCACTCATCCCTAAGGTTTGATGTACTGCTGATGAGGCTTTACAGCATTGTATCAGTACTCCTACTCCTACAAGAGTTCTTGTAGTCCTCTTGAAGTAGTTTCATCCTTCAAGTGTGTTTCTACTTGTATATTCTTACTCAGAATGACACTTTCTTTGAGAAAGAAGCAAATTTAGTTCTGTGGAAGTCTGTTTGTGTAGGGATTGTTATTACTCAGCTCTGAAAACGAAGATTTGAGTAATTTAGTAAAAAAAAATCTTCCTTGCCTAATGTTTTTGTTACTGTCTTACATATTCTTTTATGTCCACAGAACAGGTTTGTTCACTCCAGATATGGCATTTGAAGCCATCGTTAAAAAACAGATAGTTAAGCTGAAAGGACCTTGCTTAAAAAGTGTGGATCTGGTGATGCAAGAGTTAATCAACACTGTCAAGAAGTGCACTAAAAAGGTAGCTTGCACATAGATCTGGTAATGTAAGTAAAATGTAATGGTATAGTACATAATATAAAACCTGTCTTGCATTTTGTGGTGTTACAAGAGATTTCTGATCCAGTCACTTAACAGACAGAGTAGGACTTCCTCAAGTAATTACAACTTCTGCAAAGCTCTCCAAACAATGTAATGGTGGAAAAGTTCATTTTTTTGATTCTTTTGTTTTGATTCTTATGATGAGAGGTGTTTTTGAGTAAAGAGATGCCCTCAGTTTCCTCCTTAAAACCATGTTTTCACTTCTTAGCTAACTGGCTGCTTTTGCTGTCCCACCTGTCCATCTGCCTGTCCCACTATCCCAGTGCAGGGTACCCCATAATAGTAAGTACAGGAGTGGTTCTGGGATGTGAGAACATATATGATGAGGTTGTTGAGAAAAATTCTTTTTCATCCTTTGCATTTTTTCTGAAAAAAGCAAATTTTTTTAATGCATATTTTTATGCAGTGAGCAGGTAAAGGAGATATTTGTTAAAACGGGAAAGACAAAAAACATAGAGAAGCAGATTCTCTGGTATATTTTCAGCAGAGTTTCCAGGTTTTTTTTACTTTTGTCAAAGTCTGGAAGATATGTCACTTGAATTAACTGTGCAGATGCTCTTCCCAGTGGTATTGGCCAAATTTACCATTGTATTTTGCTGTTTCAGTATTGTTATGTAAAGATGTTGCCACAAGGTGGAGCCTTTAAAGAACAAGAAATTTGGAAATCATTTAGCGCACCACTCTGGAATTGCGCACAGTAGAAGAGAGAGAAACTTCACCCCGATAGACTGTGTTCCATATGTCCAGATTGTTTTTTTTCTCAGTGTTCCCTGGAGGAAAAGAACAGCAACAATCCAAGGGTTTAGGTCTCTCCAGTCTCTATGAATAACAGCAAGTAAGGCTTGCTTTGCAGTATGGTTAACGTTTAGTCCCAAGCATTTGTAGTATTTGCTTTCTTCCAAAGAGGAAAGCTGGAGGCTCCCCTGTTTATATTCCACTGAAGCCCCTCTGCAGGTGTAAATTTCTGTTAATTTTGTGTTTCAGTTGGCAACATATCCAAGGTTGTGTGAGGAAACAGAAAGAATTGTTGCTGGCTACATTCGTGAAAGAGAAGAGAAGACCAAGGATCAGGTGAGAATAGGAGATATGACAGTTTGGGGAAATGTGTGAGGGAGAATAGTTATTACATCCAAAGTGCAGCAGGACAGTGGAAGATTTTTGTTTTAAATAGGCTGCACATTTTAGAGAGGAAGAAAAGTTGCTTCTTTACCATTGATCTTTGACAGAGACTAGAATTATTACAGAAAGGTTAAGTAGTGGCCTAAAGTAGTGTTGGCTTGTTCCTGTGCCAGTCTGCCAACTTCTTAGCTATGCCACTAGAGCTGTTTGTGGGAAATCAATTATTGATTAAACAAATGCACACAGGAATAGCTTATTTCTTCTTTTTTTCCAGGTATTTTTAACATACCCATCCCATGCAGCCACCCCTCACCCTAATTACGGTGAGGCTTACAAACAATTGTACTGGGACCCTTGAGGGAGTGACAAGCTTTCCTTCAAGTTCAAAAAAAGCTAAAAAACAAATAAAAATTCAGAGAAACTTGGTTAAAGCATTCATCACCCAGCTAAACATTCCAAATCCAGGAAACTGCAAATCTTAGATTACATGTGAGAAAATCCACTGGAAGTGAAATCATGAATTACTGTCTGGAGAGTGCAGAGTGTGACAATAGAAATATTTGGGGAAGAAGAGCTCGGCAGAGTTCCTAAGCTGTTCTGGACTCCTAGCTCTCTAGTCCTGTCCCTGTGCAAGTTAAGGAGCTGTGCAGCACATCCTGCTGCTTTAATCTGTGCTGCAAATGCAGTCATAAAAATAATTTAACAAAAAAAAAGTTATTAGCTGGGCTTGTACTTGCAGGGAGTTCTAGTTAGAACACTGTTATCCCAATTTTGAAGAAAATACAAGGTGTTTAAGATAATTGAGTTTTATTTTCCTGTTTTCCATTGTATGCACATACCTGACTATTTCTCAGAACAAAGAACAAAATCAGGGCTTTTTGTAAGTGCCAAATATTGACCAAATAGGTTATTGTCACATTCACATCATTATTTATGCTGTTAGCAGTTGTCCTTAATAAATCAAAACACTGGTGAGAATATTTTCAGAGGTGGGAGATGGAGCAAAAAAATAGTGGGGATTTGAGTCTAAGTGACGCATCTGGTATCTTGTGGAAATTGTGAAGAATTTGGGAGTGATGCTGTATTTGGGGAACTCTGCAGAAATAAGGTTGAAGCGATTAAATGTTACCATTTGGTAACAAGAGGTTCCTTTCTTGCTCTCTCTGATAGATGAAAGCCTGAAAAGATAGGGGTGAAATGCAATCTCATGCATATTCCAGAGCGTGTGTAGGGGTGGGAGGGAATTTTTGCTAATATCTTAGCAAGTTCTTTGCTGAGTTAGATTGTCAAGTTGAATCAAATTCTCTGTGGGCTGCTGAAGGACTGACAAGTGATAAGTACACAAAGCATTCTGTTATTTTGTTGATAGCCCATCTCTCAATCCAGATGTGCACACCAGAATGGCTGTCTGGTACCTGGACTGGACATTTTCTGGGCCACGACTGGATTATTTATCACTTCTTTGTGTGGTACATAAGAAAGTGTAGGTACTTGGATTTTAGGTTTAAGGTTTAGGTTCCTTGCTGGCTTGGCTGGAATGCTCCAGATAGACAGAATTTTGCTTAACTTGCAAAATTCAGGGCTGGAATCTATGGTTATATAATTATTAAAATTCTCTCTCCCCGTGTATGATTGATCTTAATGGAATGGACAGGGGCCAAGAGAGTGAAAAATGAGGTCTGTTAGGAAAAAAAGTAGGAAGAGGGAATAGGACTTCTGTAGTCTAACTTATTAAACAAGCACAGAAACAGAAGCGGTGGAATTTAGAAAATATTGGTTTTGGCTTGAACAATTATGAGAGCAATATTCAGTAATGCAGAGAACTCAAGAGTTCTGTTTTTTTCCTCCTTCCTTTTCTTCCATCACTCTCTTCCACTTTACCCATCCTTTTTTGCTCTCCTGTCTCCCATAATAGATGCTGCTGCTCATTGATATCCAGGTTTCTTATATCAACACTAACCATGAAGACTTCATTGGCTTTGCAAAGTAAGTATATGGAAAATTTGTTACAAAGACACTGACAGGCTTTTTTGTTTATTTGCTTGGGGTTTTTTTTATTATGTTCAGAACACAAGTCCTGAAGTGTGACAGTGAAGATCCAAGCTGCAGAGTCCTAAACATGCAGGACCATGCTCTTTCTCAATATCCACAATGTTGAACTCGGTCCCAGTTGCAGGGGAGTCTTCACCCAGTTCACAAGCCTGGTTTCGCTGAAGCTGGAGCTTATGTCTTGGTCGGGAATCACACGTATTTCAGGACCACAGAAATGGATATTGGTGGTCTTTCCACATTGTTATTAATGCCTACTTCGGGAGCTGTGATTCCGTGTGAAACAGTTTTGCTCAGAATAATGGATGTCACTGAGTTATAAGTGTGCCTGCTGTTTGGCTGCAGAGAATAATAGTAGCAGAATGCCCTGCAGGGCCTGGTTTGACGTTCTCCTCGCTTAATTGAAAAGGCTGTGAGAATATTTTCCAGAATGTTCTCTCTCAGTTTCCAGCAATTTGTGCCTCAGGGACTTCATACCAACGTTTTGACACTAGTAAAAACATTGAAGATGTTTTCACTCTTTGAAGAATAAATTTTCTTTTAGACATATTCATGCCATATTTGCCATAATGGTGATTGGGATCACAACAGGTTTCGGCCATGTGAGGTGCTGGCAACAAATTTTGACACCGCAGTACGTATTTGACTCTGGCCAATTCTTGTTAGCACTATGAAGGAAGGTCCACATCTTTGGCAGTTTGCCTTGAAGGTTTAAAACATAGAGTTCAGTAAGCTGAGAGGGGAGAAGGCAAAGCCAGGCACTGTTTATGTGTTTGGTTTGAGCAGCTTTCTCTAGAATTGTTTGCAGGTCCTAGACATCGTTATCAGTTCTCTTGACAAATGACAGGATGTTGTAGGAATGGTAGCTGGCCTTCTAGAGGTCAAGATAACAACCTGCCTGCTATTTACTACTCTTCATCCTTTTCTGACAGGAAAAAGGCTGCTAAAAACACTCCATGTATATTCATGGTGTGTGTTGTGACCTTGGGAAGTCACATAGTCTCACCTCCTGCTCAGAGGAGGATCCATGCTGAGTTCAGACCAGTTTACTGAAGATTTTGTCCAATCAGATCTGGAGAATTCCCAAAATTGGAGATTGTCCGGCCTTTCTATGGTAGCCTGTTCCAATGCTTGCCTCACCTCACTGTGAAAAGACTTTTCCTTGTGTCAAGTTGGAACTTTGACTATTTTATGGTACTGGATTCTGGAGTTCCAGGTGTATCTGTAGCTATTTCATTATATTTCTCCCCTGGAAAAATTCCCCTTATTGATGCTGCTCCCGCAGCTTCCATGGTCCTTGCTTCTGTGTCTTTGCAATGCCTGAGTTCAATTTCTTGGGAAAGCTGCTTCTTCTTTTGCCAGCTGAGATCTAGAAATCCCCAAGTGCTGTGTATGAGGCATAAGCAGATAACAAGTGACTCTTGGCTTAAGTTCACTGATAAGTTTAAGCAAGGGTTTCTCTAGGTTGGAACAGATGGAAAGGAAATTATCCTTGTTGTCATCTGCTCAACTGAAAGAGAAAATTTGGATGGCAAAGAAGAATTTAAAATATATTCACTTATGAGACAAACAGGAGAAAATACTAATTTGAAGCGGTAAGTGTATTATTGTTAAAGCAGTTATGTTAGAACTGGAAAATGAAATAAGTTGGGTAGCATAGGGGCTTCTGCAGTATCTAAACATCCTGGACTATAGATTCCCCAGATTCCCTGGTGTTTGCTTTCCTTTGCTGAGCCTTCTAGCCCCTTGTCTCATGCAGCTGTGGTGTTTTAACAGTGTAAGTCCTGTGAACCTTGGTCATAAGAATGAGAGCACAAGACATTACAAACTACCCTGCAGTACTGCAGGAGCTGAGGCAGGTACAGTGCAACGTGAATTGTCTTGAGAGGGGTTTAACAATGCCAGCATTTAGAACAAATTTGCATAGTTATAAAATTGCAGAATCTTAGAATATTAATTTTTGTCTCATTTGGCAGAGCAAATGGCAAAATTCTGGGCTTGGGTTTGTTTCCAGTTGGTATAACTCAAGAACAGCTAAAAGCTTCAATCTACATAAAGAGTAATTTGTATTTTGAACATTAAGTAGAAGACCAGTTGCTGGGCTATTCCTAAAAGGCATGCGTTTCTTAGTATAGTGTTAATGGTATAATTAGATTTTCTAAGGTGATAAAATTAAGAAAACAAACCAGGGGTTAGTGCTGTGTTTTCTGTTTGCACTTTATTTAATCATAATTTATGTATCAAAGCTTATGCAACTTAGATGATGCACCAGGGACATGAAGCAGTGTTTGGTCAAAAGGATCAGGATGATTGAGCTATACACAGTGAGTAGGTACATGGAATAAATATCCTTGTGGATCTTCTCGCAGAGAGCATGTGGACTGCTGGTTTGATAGTGTGGTCCAAAGGGCAGGATCAGAATTGTGACAAGGGTTGAGTTTGGTGCTTCATCGATTCTTTGGAGCAGCAGCTGTGCACCAAACAGGCAGGACTGGCCCATAGGCTCTGATCCAAGCACACCTCTCTGCCTTTCTCTTTCAGAGCAGCCTTTGTAGCTGCTCTAACATGGATGTTTTTTCTTCAGTTAATCACTGCCTGGTGAAATGGTATAATCAAATCTAAACAAAACTTCCTGTCACCAGTGAAGTGCTGGTGGCTGAGTAGCCAAAGCCTGCTGTCTGAACGCTTTTCTTCTTCTTTCCAGCAATATTTTAATTTTGTGGCCTAACACAAACCGCCACATAATGCAAATGCTTTTAGAATTAACGGCAGCTTGTTTGGTTTTGAGACAGGAGTGTGTTTTGTTTCAGGAACTGGGATTACCAAAGTTGAAGAATTGAGCAAAATATTTTAAATATGGTTTAATTTCAAATGTGCTCTATTCTTATAAGATTTCAGCTTTGAACCAGCTTTATGACGGATTCATCCATTGGTTATATTTACACCCTCAAAGTGCATGTAAATATTAGAATAATATCCAAAACAAACTGTCAAGACAAAGCTATTAAGGAGCCTCCAGCAGGGGAGGATTTTGTTGTACTGCTCTAAATAACAGAAATGGCTTGCTTTTTGTCTCTTCTGAATATTTATAGAGGCTAATGTTTCCAAAGTTACCCACATGAGCCATAATTTCTCTGTGCTTTTAGTAACCTTTACCAATCCAAGAAGGATGTAGTTGCAAAGGAGATGATTAGTAGGAGCTGTCTGCTGTGCATGTCCCTTCTGTCCTTAGCAGGCAAATATAATCAGGCAGAAAAGCAGTTGAAATATGCACATATATGCAATGATTTTCCTGTGTTTCTTTTGCTGTGTTAATCTAGCTTTCTCTGCTGGAATCAAAAGTAACTATTGCTGCTAAAAGTATTCCTCAAGAACTGGCTTAGTTCAAGTTTCTTCAGCATAACTCTTTTCCTCTGCTTCCCTTAGTGCCCAACAAAGAAGCAGTCAGGTTAACAAAAGTGCAGTGGGAAATCAGGTAGGCACCTAACAGAGAATGGATAATGGCATGTGCAAGTTAATCCAATCTGTTTTTGGTTTTCTTGGCTGCGTTTTCTGTTTCAAGTGTATCATTTACCTTTTTTTGCTTCAAGCATACATAAATGTGTCCTCATTGCCTTGTTTTGCTGAACTTTTCAAAGCCACCTGACTTCCATTGTTATCATCGCTTACTGTTTAGCATTTCTGCTGCTGCTTGCACTGCTGGTGAATGTCTTCCCTCCCATGCTGTTTAGTGCCTCGAATCTCTCACGTTACACATCAGTGTTTTGTCATTAACTGCAAACTTGTGAATTTCAGAATCCCAAATGCTGGTGAGTACTTGCCTGTGTGCACTTTGTCATAGTGTTTTGCTACTTCTGATGTGTTCACAGCTGAACAGCAGTGAAGGGCAAGTCAGCAAGCAAATATGGATTTGCCTTTACCTCTTCTGAAACCTTTCAGCTGACTTCACACAGTTGTTGGCTATGTACCATAGACCTTTCTCAAAGTAACCAAAGAATAACTGGTTGATGCTCTCAGATTAATTAGCATCTTCACTGCGATTCATTAATGAAATTGTTTGTTTCTTTTTGTCACATAAGAATATGGGATTGTTTCTGCAAAGTGCTTGGTGCTCCTTAGCCTGCCTTCCTTCTCTGCTTTTGTGTGGGCCATGGATTCTCAGTACTTGGCAGGATCAGTCCTCTTCTTAATATGAGATGAAAATAAGGAAAATGCTACTATTTGGAGAGTTTCTGCTTACTTTGAGGGTTTTGCAAAGTCTTAAACAGAAAAAAAATTGTTATGGAACTAGTACATACTTGAGAATGAAATTAAAAAGAGTAGTAAAAATAAGACAATGAAATTTTGTATGTTTACCAGTATTGAACATCTTCCTGATGTTTTCACCTGCAATTTGGTCAAACAATGCTCAGGAGCACAGGTTTCACCTCCTGATCAAGGTTTTCAAATGTGAGCACTGAGTTTAGATCCAAGTGATAAACCTGAAATTTCAGAAAGTCTCCTATTCTGCTGCTGTTGTAGACAAGAGTTCTTGGCAAGAATTCTAGTCATCTTTTTGGGGCTAGAAATTCAATCTCTTCCTCTCACCAAGAAATTGCTAGTTATTTTCAAGATATTTCTTAAAATAATCCAGTAACTTCTTGGATGTGATGGTTCCCCACAGCCTGACCAGCGTGAGTGGCATTTTTGATGTAATATATGGTTTGGATTAAAATGAAAAAAAACTGGAAGGTCTAAACAACTGCAATGGCTTCAAAGACCAGCCTCTCCCCTCTGAGGAGAGATTTCCTTCTTATCTAGCTGTGCCGGAACATGTGTCAAACACAACGACTGTCATCACTTTGGAGTGTCCCATAAAAGGAAAAGCGACCAATTATCTGGCTCTTCAAAAATACACAAATAAAATGAATGATTTTTTAATTGAGTGAATGTTTTCTCTCTAAAGAAGTGAAGAAAAAGCTTGGCGTTTTAAATTCAATGTTGAAACTTGGTTACTTGTGGTATAAAGGACTTTGCTGAACCTTTTATTGTAGAGATAATAAACAGATGTTTGTAAGTTGATTGTTTGGAGTTGAAAAGAATGAGAAAATGTTTCTGAAATAAAACTTCATTTTTGCAATTTGCTATTTCAGGGAACCAATCTACCGCCTTCAAGGCAAATTGTACGAGCTAAGTTCTGTAAGCTTTATTGTTGCTTTTTCATTTAGCTTCTCAGAGGGCAAAGTTTGTCTCTAACTCATTGGTTTGTCGAATACTTGCTGCTAAACTATTTAATGTTAAGCTGTCTTGTCTGTAACAGGTCCTCAACAAAGTGTAATTGCAGTTCATCACTTAACTGCTACTAACCTGCTGTTACCAGTCTGAACTAGTATAACTTAAAATGTTGTAGAAGACTTTGCATAGAATTAATATTTTTATAATTTACCAAGTTTCTCAAACTAAAATGACTAATTGGTGTTTATTTTATTATATAACTGGAAAGCAGTTTTTATCTGATGTAAGTGCCTCTGTTCATAGTAAACCTCTCTTTGAAAGGTGGGCAAATAAGTTTCTGGTAACCAAAAGGAAACATTAGCTCTCGTGTAAGTGAACGTGCTGTTTATGGATACAGGTACTGTTGTTGGTGTTTTGTTTATGTCAAGGAATTACTTCTGATAGAAAAAGTGAGTTTTATGAATTAAAATATTTAAAGCCTTTCTAGCATTCTTTTCATAGCACCAGGAGGATCAATAGATCACGGACAGACTCTTTTCTAACCCTTCCACTTCATGAGTAAATAAATATGTGAATGTCTTTAATATTACTAATTAGAATTAATTGTCTAAACTGCAGTTAATTTTATAACAAGTTACTACTGGTTCAGTGATGGTTAGGTGTAAGAAATAAATTTCTGTATTGTGTGTATTCTCTGGCAATATCTGTGATAAAAACGTATTTTTTCAGTTTGTTGTCACATCATCAAATTCTGTAAGTTATCATTTTAAACTAAACTTATGTTCAGTTATGGAAACAGGACTAGGCAGCAGTGATTTTAGCAGCAGTTGAATTGAATCCCTTGGGGAGATCAGGATCACTGAATTTTCCCAAAATAGTGGGAGGCTCATTTGCAATACCTTGGTTTTCTTTTTTAGTAGCTTGCTTTGAACTGGAATGATGCGGATAACTATTAACTATTTCTGTGTATCTTGGAAATAAGATGAGCACAGCAACACCTTAAGTTTGGACAATAGTGCAAATTCCTCTTAACATGTTTTTCTCCTTTTTCCTTTATTACTAATTTATCCTCTCACGCTTAATCTTTGGCCTTTTTTGTTTGTCTTTTCTTTGCTACCGCCTGAGGTTTTGACCTGACTCCACAAAGTTTCTTTTTAAGCCACAGGTTAGTCTGTCTTCTCATTTGCTTGAAGTAATCCATGCAATGCTTGGTTTTACACAGCACACTAGCAAGGTTTGGCTCCTGAAAGCTGACCCACTCTTAAATGTGTATGTTGTGTGCTGAGGTTTGTTTTGGTGACTAAACTTCAATGTTTTAAACTCTCCTTCAAGATAAAGCTTTAAAGATGAAGGTGTCATTGCTCCATGTGCCCAATTGATGTGTGTGAGAATGCAAGGCACTGAAATTATAGAGGATTATATATAATATATAGGAGATTCTGTTCTGTGTTTTGCTTCTGTGGCAAAATCTGCTGCTGTGCTTGAAGTAGCCCTGTAATTGGAGGAGGGGCTTAATGTGAACTGTGAGTTTCAAGGCACTGTCCAAGTGATGTGGAGGTTTGGGTCTGAGGGCTTTGTTTGACCTGCCTCTCTTACAGTGTTACACCAACAATCTGATTCATTTACTCTGGACACAAGTAGCATTCAGACCCCAACAGCTGGCCTGAGCTATAGTTCTAATAAGTAACTTTTTCCTTAGTAACCCCTTTTCTTCTTCTTTTTTTTTTTAACCTTGCTTGCAGCATACTTTGCTGTTTCTTTTCTTCATATATACTTAAATCCTGGTATCTTGCATGACCCAGGAAAAAAATGTTTATAGAATATTTTTAAGCAACCAGATGGAAATGGAGACTTGTGTCATGGTCAGTGAGGTGGTCATGAAAAATCATGACAAAGCTTTTCTCTTAAGAAATGTCAGTATTTCTATGAAAGACGTGGTGCCCATGAGCTAACACATGCAAAAATATTTCAAAATTTAGCAGCATGAGACCTGCTGGTTTTGAATTTTCACTTTATCAAGTCTAGAGGAGTACTGCTGTTCTAAATGGCCTTTAACTATTTATTTTTTAGGTTAATATCCCTTCATGTTTAACTATATTTGGAAGCATATTTCAGTTTTTTACCCTAAGAGCTTTGCTCCAGTAAAGACAAAATTTTTCTTTAAAGCAGACATGTTTTTAGGACTTTAGCCACTGTCACTAGTTTAAGGTTATATAATATATTGTGCAGTGATTTGTAGGGAAGCAATGTCACAAGATCTTGGTTGTGTTCAGTACCAGAACAGATCTGATCAGTTTATGCTGTGACATTTGGCAAATTACAGTGAAATACTGCGGTAGGTTTCTCCTCTAATACGTTACAGCTTCTGTAGTGTGAGGATCTTCATGACTGAATCCAAAGAACCAATAACTTGTAAGGATACCTCCCTGAGTAGTTTTTGTAATTGTTATTCTCTCAATGTGCTTACTATTTGGTAGCACATTGTAATGACAGGGCTTGGAAGATAGAGTGGTACTGGGAGTTGTGTTCTGTGTTCAAAATTATTTCAATGGAGTTACGCCACATGGCTTTAATGGTGTTACATTAACAAGTGCTGCTGCTTGAGTTCTTGTGGGAGTGTCCAGTCTCATGATTCTCACACTTGTGTTTCTGTCTGCCCAGTTTCATGTATCTCACTTATCTTGAAATCATCCTTCAAATACTTCTTTAGAGAATCAGAAAGTGTCCCATTTTTAAAAATAAATTTCTTTTACAAATGCCTTATTTGATTTAATGCAATTAAGTCATGCAGCAACACATAAAATGTGCTTATTGTGTCAAATCCTGCTTTCCTGTTTATCCATGAAGTGGCGGAGCGTAAGAACAACAAATATGATTTGGGTTTTGTGCAGCTGAACTATGAGAAAATGACTTCCTTCTGGCTTGTTCGTGTGCATTCAGAGCCTCTAAGTTTCATTTTTCAGTCACCCAGATTAGGTATCAGGATCCTGAAGGAAGGAACTGTGTCATCTCTTGTTCATCCTGTGCATGGAGTCCAGCTACCGGTCAGAATATTGTCTCCAGTAGCTTCTGGCTGTGCCCATATTTTTCACCTTCCTGACGTTCATAACTCATGTCACTAACATCCGGTCTGCACAGAATGACATTTAGAAATGTGATAGAAAATATTGAAATGGCTCTCTTAGTTACAACCCAATGAGAAAATGAACTAGTGAGAACAGTAATGAAACAGTGCTTTCATTTTTCAAGCTGAAGTACTATAAAACATAGCTAACACGATGGTTTTAAAAAAACTCCAAAACAATAACTGTGAGAGTTTTTTCTAGCTGCAGAAGTGTCTTTTAAAGTCTTACCTTCTTATTGTCTGTGGAAGAACACTTCTAAAATATAGCTTGAGGGGTTTGTGGTTTTGGTTTTTTTTTTTTTTTTTTTTTTTTTTTTTTTTTTTTTTTTTTTTTTTTTTTTTGTTGAGAATTTGTCTGGAGTCCAAGATGTAGTTCAGCTTCTCGGGAAAGTGAAACTATGTTGCTTAAGCTCACTTTGTCTTGTGATACACTTTGATCCAACATCTCCCTCTCCTTTACGTCTAACACTGATGCTGAGTCTTCTGTAAGTGTAGCTTTTTGTAGTTAACATAATGTGCCTGGGAAACAGGAGAATTCAATGAAAAGGACATGAGGCTTAGCACACTAAGCTCATCTTCTCCCTCTTGGTGTCACCTGGAACAGCTTCCTAGTATTTTAGATGGTTGCAACCTGTTGTCGAGTCCAGGATATTTTAGAGAACACAGTACCCTGTTTTCCCAGAGGGGTATGGATAAACAGGTCTAGAAATGTCACATAAAAAACACACCCCCAGGATATTGCTGTAGGTTGGTGTCCTGCTCTTCATGCAGGGTTGTGTGGGAATGACAGCTGGATCTACTCCTTGGCACACAGGATTTTTGAGGAAACAACTGGCAAATTCCTTCCTTTATGAGACAGTGACCAGGGATTGTCCTAACAAGTCAGCTTTTTTCTATCCCCACCCCATGATGGTTGCACATTTATGGGGAGATATGTTGGACTGGAGCATGACACAATTCCCACCGTAGAAGTATTGAAACCTTCAGTGCTTCTTAAATGGCTTGTACAGTTTAGATTTTAAAATGTTGGCTTGTTCTGTTCTGAGACCTCTACCACACATGCCTTCTTGTCAAATTCAGAAAATTTGACTCTTATTAAGATGTTACAGAGCCTGTGGTAATGGTGAGGCAGAGACCTGGATGGAATAAGCAGAGAGTGCTACTTCACTTCCCTTTGAAGTGCTCATCACCTGCAAGGTTCTTGAACCTGCTACTCAGGTGTTCCTTAGTGTTTTGCTTCTAGAAACCACCTCTTTATCTTCACTGACATCTGTCTTTAAATCTTTTACCTTCCCTGAGATATTTCTCCAAAACAGTTTTCTCCAAACCAGGTGCTGGCCAGGCTGCATGGGCTTCCCTTGTGTGGATATGAACTTCATATGAAGCACCATGGCATTTTCAATTGCAGACAATATGGTTCAATAGCATCCTCCTTCCCAGCCTCTTATTTCAGTTTCTTTATAGCATAGGAACATGTGTACATATGCTGTGAGGGATTTAGTCTGCTGCACAAATATAGCCGCCCTTGCTGCAGAACTAAGTTCAAGTGAATGGAGTACCTTAATTTTGTTGCTTTTCCCCAAAATATTTTTTCCTTTGCATTTGTGTAGTTCAGTGCAGAAAGAAAAAATAGAATTCGTTTGGTTCCACAACTTGTCCTGTGGCAAGCGCCTGAAGGCCAGTATACTGGGACTTGTTGAGGGGGTTCTGAAGGGCTTCTCCGAGCACTTCTTTCCATCTCAATATTTGATAGGCAAGTGAAGGGTGTTGCTGCAGGGAAAAAGAGGAGCTGAGGTTCCTTGCATCTGTGTGATTGGGAGAGTTCCATTGTCTTGTTCAGAGCATGATAGGAAGGAATGTTTGCTTTCTCATTTACATTGGAAAACAGTGACTGTTCCAATAAAATTGAAAGTTTCCGTCTGATCTGTAAATGAGTTTTCATGGTTGTTCTCTCTTCTTCCGCTCTGGAGTTGTCTCATTTCTCTTAGGTTTTCTGTTGTTCCCCTTTCTCTGTGCATGATGTAGCCTCCTGGTCTTAGTATTTATAGTTATGTTCCCATCTGTTCTTTCATCTTTGGCTTGTATCTATTTTATCAAGTTTTGCTTTGCCCATTTCCCCCCTGATTTTTATTGCTGCCACAGGTTTTTTACCTCTTTTCTTTTTCTCCTCTATCCTGTGAGAAGAAAATGGCTTTCACATGCCTCTCCTTACTCCTTCCTACCTTAATTTTAACTTAACTTTAGAAGACCTCTCCACTTTGTTACTCTATACAGACACTTCTGAAAATTCCCATTGTGTGTCAGAAGCCCCTCAGTTTACCAGAATCTAGGTGCTTTTCCTGGTACTCACCTTTACAGATGGACCTGAACAGTGAGACCAGAACAGTGTAGTCAGAGATAAAGTTACAACGTGTTATTATACAGCAAATAAATGTCTTCAAGCTTTCATAGTCCTTAATACACTCATACTTGCTGTAAGTACAACATTCTGATAGTTAGGCTTCTCTCTTTCTCCAACTTTCAGACTGAAAATACTATACTCACTTCATTACTTTTTTTTTTGAGTGATAGAAACCTGCAAAAACTCTTGAATTTCCCAGAGGCTGAAAAAATGCACCTGTTCTTGTTTCATTTAGCAAATCTTTATTTAAAAGAATGAATGCAGCAGCAGAACTCTGTCAAGTGAGTAATGAACTAAACTTGTACCTGACTGCACCTCTGCATAGGTCATCCGGAAAGGCTGGCTCACCATCAACAACATTGGCATCATGAAAGGAGGATCCAAGGAATACTGGTTCGTCCTAACTGCAGAAAGCTTGTCCTGGTATAAAGATGATGAGGTAAGGAACAAAGAACTTCTTTTCTATTGGGGAAAATCCCAGTATTAATACAGTCTTCTGATACCAACTTAAAATATTAAATCAGCTTGAGTAAACTTGAACTGAAAGATTGTTTTAAGGTTTTATCTGTGTTCTTTAAATTTCTGGTTTGATTCACAGAGAATGCTACTATCTAAGACTTCTTTTGAAATGCTGATAACAAATACAGGGTGGGGTGTGGGGTATTTTTGTTTGTTTTGTTTGTATTTTTTTCTTCTCTTCCTGTGATTTCCACACATTGCTTTAAAAAAAAGGAAAAAAATCCTAGGCTGTTTTGAAATATTCTGCTTATTGCCCTATCCTTGCTTGGGTTGCTCTTGTACATATACTGCAAGTCGATCATAAATTGTCTGGGTAAAGCTACTTCTGAAAGTAACTACAGCAATTGATTTAATGGAAACAATTGTTTTCCGGCCTTATATTCTGAGAGGATGAAAAGCCTATCTGCAGAGTTCTGTAGCTGGTTGGTGTGGATTTTCAAATTTGACAAAAAATGCACTTTCGTGGGTGATCAGTAAACCTGAGGTGAGTAACACAGAGATAAAGAAAAGGACATCCACGTTGCTCACTTTGAATATATTGTTAGGCAGCTTGTCTGTTCTGTTTAACTGCTTTTACAACAATATGTATAATGGTGTATTTTGAAGCTTAAAACAGGATTATGTGTGCTATCAGATTTATGGTAAAGCTTTTGTGAGTTTTTTTAAGGTTTGTGTTAGTTTTTGTAGAAAAATTGGGCTACATTAAAAAAAAATCCCATTATTTCCTATTTGTTTGTTTGGGGTTTGTTTGTTTGTTGGGTTTTTTTTTAATTTAAATGTTTTTAGTAAAAAATTAGTGATTTTTAGGGTGAACCAGTTCAATGGATGGAAGAAGCACAGGTAAAGAGAAAGCTTTAAATGAGCTCTAAAACATCACTCAATCTTTTCATCTTATTCTAAGTAATAATCAAAACACTGGTTGGTCCCAACAAAGCAGGTTGATGGGGACAGTGTAAATTCATATTCTGTTTAAACTAACATGGTGTTTTACTGCAGTGGATTCTCTGGAAGCGCTGGGGAGAGGGCCTGCAGTGCATAAGGCAGAGCTCTCCCGAGTCCTGCGAATTCAGGATGTGGTACTTCCTGGAGGGAGTTCCTTCAGTAATGCTGCTGAGGGTGGGAAAGGTGCTGCTCAGAAATGGTTTTTCCCTCCCCAAGTCCATTGCCTTTTTGGGATAGACCTTAAGGCTGAGGGACAAATTAGGTTAATCTTGAAGATTTTGCCCCTTGCCCTTTTATTTAAGTTTTAAAGGGATTCAAATTTACTGTGACAGGAAAAACCAGTGCATCTCAGGCAGAGGGGAGGAGCCGAGGGACAGGTGTCAAGAGGAGAAATTTTACTTTCAGATTGCTGAAATATAATTTGAAAAAAGTGCAAAAGTGACTTTATGAATTTGAAAATTTGTTCTTTGTGATCTACCTTGAAGTTATTAGAACCTGCTTTCTTAGGTAAGATACAGGTAACTGTAACTAAAACAAGCAGTGTGGCAAAATTAAAACCCCTTGGCTGTGTTCTGTCTCAGTCAGTTGGAGGTGCATCCAAGATGTGCTGTGGCAATTTTTTTAGGTAATTTTGGTGTTGCTTTTTTTAATCTGATCTTTGTTTAGTGTGAAATATAAAAATTCCTGAAAATACTAATGGTACGTCTTGTGCTGTGCAACTTTAAAAAGAAATAGTTTTGATAATCTGCTGGGGAGAGTCACCTGGGAAGCTCATAAAAGTACTCAGAAAGTAATGGCCAGTGTGTGATTTCCATATGCATATTTTAAGATGATGTCTCTTAATTGCCAGACAGTTATGTTTTGAGAGTCAAGAAAATGTCAGTAGTTAATTCAGGCCATGGGAGATCACTCAGGAATTTCTTAGAGTGGTAAGAAGGTAATAACATAATACTATTCTATGCTCTGCTGGTGAAAGAAGTTGCTCCTTAAGCTGTATAATTTTATTATTCTGTCCTGGAAATGAGTTTTTAAAGCTATAATTTTTTTTTGTTGTTGTTGGGTTTTTTTTTGTTTGGTTGTTTTTTTTTTTAATTGGACCTTCTCAGTAAGACTGAAAAAATTAGTAAGGCTCTTCAGCTGATGCCTGAGCTGACTGTGTGGGGGTGTGTTTCCCCTCTGGTGAGATGCGCAGTCTCGGTGGTGTCAGAAGTGATCCCTGTGTTTGTGTCTGGCTATGCCCTGCGAGGTCGTGGGGAGTTCAGAGCCCCCATCCTCCTGCTCGGGCTGGCCAGGAGCCTTTCCATGGCAGCGGGGGAAGGTGCAGAGTCAGGTCTCACCTTGCTGCTCTTGCCGTGGTGAGCAGTTTGTTCCCCCTGCGCCTGTACCCCTGGGCAAGGAATGCTGCAGCAGCTTTGTACCAGAGAGCTCTGACAATGTGCTTTGCAAAGCTACAGTGCCTGCTGGGGCCTCCAGGGCTGTGTACCCCCTCTAGTGTAAGCTGAGCCTGTTTTCTAGTCTGGAATTTGCTCTGAGATCAAAATCACTAGTGCTTGCTTGCTAGTGCTGTTAGGAGGATGTAAATTCCTTTGTTTCTGAGGTGCAGCTATGTAAGTGAGGCATCCACGGTGTAATGCATTTAGAAGCAAGTTGCTTTGGCAAAAGATTTCAGGTTTTGCTGTGTGGTATCAGTATCAGAAAAAAATGATTGGTTTCTTCACATGGTTTTGTTGCTGTCAAACATACACCAGGATTTTATTCCTGATGAGAGGGATTCAGTTTCTAAGAATGCTTTTTAGACTTGTAGTTACGGAAGTGCCAAGTTGATGTTTGACCAGTGTGCTTAAAGCAGTTATAGTATCAGTTCTGTGAGAACTAACCTGGATTAGTTTCTGATCCTGCATACAGTTGCTTCTGTTCATAACTTTGCTGTGTGACCAATACCATGACTTTGTGCTTTTCTACTTAAAAATGAAGCAAGGAAAGTGCTGTGTGCTGGCTTTGAGGCTGCTGTAAACAAGTGCAAGCACACTCAGTGACCTCACAAAAACAGATTTATTTTGTAGAATATTCCATGTAATCCTAGCTGAAGTATTATAAAGCACACCTACACACACAGAGATTATTAAATCTGAACATTTTAGCTCTCAGTTGTTACTGTTTTGTTAAGTAGCATTAGCTAAAGTTCATTTGAGAGTCAACCTGCAAATCCGAACTTTGTAAATTAGCCACTTCTGCTTTAGGATAAAATGGACTTCGGGAACGTGGAATGTCATTCTAGCTTGTGAATCAAAAACCTCTTTCCTGTAAAGAAATGGAGGCCATTTGTAAAGTGGTGTAGTATTTTTACAGTGCATGGTCATAGAATGTGATTTTATTATTCTTTCTAAAGCATCCAGAGATTTTGCTGGCATTATTGGTGTGCAAAGGATGCCAAGCTGGACTCTAGGATTAGAATTTCTAAAAATGTGAAATTTACATTGATTGGGAAAAATCCCCTTTAGTCTTATTTCCAAAGAAAATATTTCCACTCTGTTTCAATAGAAAATGATATTATTGTCAGCATCCGGTGAGGGATGCAGTTTGTATTATAATTTCACAGTTTGTTCCCAATTGTAAAATTATGTGAGATTAGAGAGCGAAATTACAAAAATAAGTGATGAGGTGAGAGAGTGGAAAGGGGAGAAGTTACTCTAAGGTCTGACATTATGTATGTTTACAGAATTAACTTGCCACACAATAAGCTGCTCCTGGCTTCTGTGGCGAGCAGGAATGTCAGTGAGTTTTATACAGCAATAATCGAGTTATGCCTGGGAAGCAAATGGGAGGACAAAACATATGGAAGTGCCGCAGAGCTGCATATAAATAAAACTTGCTGTTAGCGAGTCCATGAGAACAACTAGGAAAAGAGTACTATAGGAAGCACAGTAAAAATTTCAGCAGTGGGTTTTATTGTACTTCACAGGCAGTGTTGGTTTGACTCTGGGCTTGGTTACTGACCGGCCGTCTGAGGTCCAGAGTGACTCTTGGCTGGAGCTGGTGGTGCAGATGCTCTGGGGTGTCAGAGCGGGGTCCCACTGGCGGCTGTCCCTCAGGCTGGGTTGTCATGCGACTGCCTGTCTGTGCCTGCTGTACAGGTGAGAGGATGTTCTGCACAGCAAGTGTAGACAGGCAGACACATGACAACTCCGTCCAGCCAGTCCCTTGGAGCCATCGCCGCTGGTGTGCAACACTTTGTGCCAGTCCACTTTGGGGGGCATTTGTTGGGGCGAACACACATAATAGAATTAAACTTTAAAACATTGGCAGCTGCAGAACAAGAACAGAACTTGATTTTATTCGGAAAAGAAGCTTGTCGGTACATGAGTTATCATTGTGCTGACACATATCAGGGATGCGATTTCAACAGACCGGTCACACCGAACATTTGGAAAGCAAAAAGAACTGAAGCCATTGTTTATTTTATATGCAATTCATACAGGATTTTGCCTGCATATTGTACTCACACATAGTAATTTAACCAGATGTTTTTACTCTTCATGGAAGCACAGAAATACTGAAGTTCAAGATAAAGGATATGTTTACACAGTGCATATTTTCTAGGAGCGGATAAGTACAATAATCTGGGATGTTAAAAATAAAAATCTTTCTGTATAAATGGAGGCCGCCACTTGCACATTAACCCCATTATAGGGAATGTGCTGGAAAGGAAACTGGTTGCATTTTGTATCAATTTTGCTAATATGTGATAGCTGTACATGTATTATATTCCTTTTAGTATTTTGGTTTGCATGTTATTTCAATTTAGCTTTCTCTCAAAATCTGTACTAACTACTGTCTAAAATAAATTAACCTCATAAAACTTCAGTAAGTTTTTTTCAGTTAAATATAGACAATACTGTAGATCAAAAGCATGCAAATAGCATCATTTCACATCACAAGATGTGCCACTTTGCTGAATTTTCTCTATACAGAATACACACAGTGACTGTAATCCAACTTTACAGAGACATTTGCAACATCACTGGGGTATTGTTTCAGTAGGTATAAAACACACTGGAATTTTAAAGGGGGAGAAGAATAATTGCATTAATTTTCTCTACAGATTAAATGTTTCTGGTTTATAATGGTGTTCTTGAATCTCTGTTGCTCGCTAGTGCCACCATAGGTAAGCAACAAACTTGTGCTTTTAAACCCTTCTCAAACACATCCCATGCAGAGTAGCAGCCAAACAAGTTTAAGTCCAGCCTGAAAACTAATTATAAAGGGATTAAATTACCAGAGATTAAAGGTGGGGATAGTGCTGAGGTTTTGTATTAGACTAATAATATGTAATCATTCAGGTGTTCTGTCTCTAATAATTTTGCCATAAAGAGCAATATGCATTTTAGTTAATATACAAATTGACTATACAAGTTAAGTTTATCAATATATGTACAAATTTTCCTTGAACCTAACAAGGTGGAATAAGATGTCTTAAATAAATGAATCAACTACAAAACATGGCTAGCTAATTCAGACATGAAAAATTAATTCTAATACATAAAACAGTTTGTCTTTATAAAATGCTTACTTAACTTTTTGTAGCTCTAAGTAAAATTTTAAGAGTATGCTTTAAGTTGACATTTCTTCCTACCCGCTTGACCGTTTTGAGGAAAAACAGAAGTGGCAAATCAGAAGTATTTTTAGAACAAATGTAATACACTGATTGTTTCATAGATTTAATCAGATTTAACTGCTGCATTTAGTTGCTAAAAAAATGAAAATCTTTAGTCTGGAAGAAAATCAGGTCTCAATTCCTGTGTTATGGATCCTTCTTGAAATAACATAGGATTGTACAGTCAAAATGATTGGCAACCTATAGTATAAAATATTGGAAGAACAGAAGTATGCAGTTTCTATAATAGGTTTTCTATTAACAGCTGTCAGGGAAGTTGTGCTGGGAGGAAAGTCGTAAGTGAAAAGTTTGTGCCGTCTTTCTAGTAACTGTACACAAGGAGAATTCATCAAAGAATCAGCAAAAAGCTTTACATCTCGAATAGAGGCAAGTTTATTTTCCCTTCAGTTAATGCATTGGGTGCTACTAGACATAACTAGATTAATATCTCCACTTGATTTTTATTTAAAAACTGAAATTCCTTGAAATTGTAAATTAACTTGCTAAAAGGACTTAACCTTTTTTTGTGCTGTGTGTGGTTGACGCATTGAGTCAGCAAAGGGCTTGAGGATATTTTAGAATACTCATAACAAAAAAAAATTCTCATGATTGCTAATATTGTATTTACAGAAACTTACGTTAAGGACCTGACTTTAAATATTGGTACCTTGGAAACTGAATTGAGAATTGTGTGCCCTCCAATAGTGATCAGGGCTCTTTATTTAAGGGAAGGCTGTTATTTTTAGATACTGCTTTGCAAAGCTGTGTAAAATGCAGTACAGAACTACAGTAGAATAATTCAGGAAAGTTTCATTCTTAACTGTGGCATTTCCTGTCTTTTTGTAGGTTTAAACCTGACCCTTAATAGTATTTCAATTAAGATTTTTTTTTTTTCTAAATAAAGTACAGTTCAGGAAGCAAAGCCTTCTACAAGTAAAAGGAAGGTTATGCTCTTGATTAAAATTTATTATGGAAAAAACCCAACACACCAAAGTTTAGGGCTTTTCATTTTCCAACCTGCTTAACAGATTTTGATTGAAATATTATGATGAACATTCTATGTAGAAGCCTGGAATTTTCATGCAGGTATTTTGCTATTTTGGTTATAATATTTTCCATATAAAAATGATACTTGGGTGGTCTGGAGGCACAGTGATAGTACAGGAAGGGGGGGCAAGGAGCATGGGGAAGGTAGCAGTATCTTTAGTGCTCTGAAAATACAGATGCACTAAATAGCACTGGGAATGGTAATACAGAAGACAACATGCAGCTTAATGACAAGGCAGAAAAATGTCAAATGACATGGGTTTTTTTAAAGTAACTAGTTTTTTTCACATTTGGATACTTATTTGATCTATATTTATTTCTGTAAAGTTAACTGACTTCCCCCACCCTTCTTTCTCTTTTCTTTTTATTTTTAACGTTAAAGGAATAGCTAGAAAAGGTTTGAAATATTTTCTTCCTCTTCCCTATTTAATTTTTTTGAGTGCACTTAAAAAAAATAAAACTCACTAAAGAAGAAAGTCCACTATATTGAAACACTCACCTATTTAAATGTTCCTACTGGCTTTAATTTGCTTTTTCTGGTTTTGTGCATTTTATGGTAATATGTATCAGTTTATACAACAGGCTTAAGCATTGGTATCATCCTGGCTTTAGAGAATTCTCACCATGATTAGTATGCACTGGGTCCTGCTAAATTTTTTTTATTCATTACAAAAAGTAATATTTGGTGGTATTTTGTTTTTTGGGTTTTTTTTCCTCTTGAAATATTTATATGCAGCCTACTTGCGTTTGTTGACATGCATATTTAAAGCCTCTTGTTTTATAACTATTCAAATCTCTTCTCTGTGACTATGACCAAGTAAAAATTGTTTCAACTAAACCAGCAGTGTTTTAAGAACCACAGAATCATTTCATTCACTTTGAAAATGTTTTGATTACTGAGCCGAGGTCGATATACTTCCTTATTCATTGCTAACAATACAGCCTTTCTTTCCATATCTGTTGCTTTGCACACTGCATTTCCCCCCCCGCCTCCTTTCCAAGCCCCATGCCAAGGGGGCCTCCTCAATCTCAACCTTAGAGTCTAAAAATGTAACTTTGAAGAGTCATGGGTGTATGGGAGGGGAATCACTTCCTAAATCCAGAAAGGTCATTTAAAATAAAGATTAATGC